>JAQQSV010004436.1:0-14830 GCA_028646515.1 Pseudochirops corinnae | reverse complement strand
ACTGGGAGTTTTCTCACTGGCCATTTTCTATGTTAATAAAACTACAAACCATAGATCTGGTGAATAGTTGGTTTTTTTTTTTAATATTCAGGTGATGTTTTAAGTACAAAGAATGAAATATCACAGGCCACAATGAATAAAACTGGAAGATCACCCAAAGTAGAATGTTAGGTAGTTGAGAGAATGGTTTCATTTTTGTTTTTTTGTACTGCTGATGCCTACCACTGTACTTAACGCTAAGCATGTGTTTAATAAAAGATTTAATTGAAATAAATTGAACTAACATTTTATCTGTGCTTTCAAGGATTTTGACAGATGGAAAGCAGAGCATTTTAGCATGGAAAATAATCTAATAGAGGCAGGAAGGCAGACTGTGTTGAAAGAGCCAATTTGTCTAGGAAGTAGCCTGTGCTTCATGTAAAAAGCAAGAAACCAAAGGTAGGACTAGGAAAGAAGAGAAAGAAAAGAAAAAAATTCCCAAATTTCTCAAACTTAAAAAAAGAAGAATCTTCAAATGATCCTCACTACTCCCTTAAGTTCTTTTACAAAGTATTTTTCCCCCTCTAATCACTCAGTAACAAATCTTCTATGTTCCATAACAGTGGTTAAACATATCTATCCTTTCCAAACACAATTGTGTACAAATTTATTTTCATCTCCCAATGAATTAATTTCATTTATAGCTAAATAGAGCTCAAAGCAATTAAGCAGGGTTTCCTGTGTGTGATCCAGAAACAAAAATCAAAAAGTTGTCCCATAAAAAGGAACAAATATTTGTTAAGTTCTCTATGCCAGAAACTCTGCTAAGAAAAATAAATCCCTCTAAATAATATTCAATAAAGTAATTTTTCTTCACGTTTTTCCTTTTCTACTTAGAAAAGAAAAAAAATATTCAAATATAGATAACATCAGAACCAACTGGTTCAGGCTTACTTTTCAGTTGCAGTGTGTTTATCCTGTAATGAAAAGAAGTGTGGTTTCCTAGAAAGGGGGTAGATATAGTTAAATGTCCTCATTCCTCTTCATTACAGTTCCATTTCTGATGGGTCTTCTTGGTACATGTTACATCACTTAAAATGTTATCATAGCTAAAAATCTTCATTTCATACTACAAATGAAAAGTATGAAAATTAAATAACCAGAGTTGGAAATTTGAAATAATTTTACAAACCAAATCCAACTTTCTCATGCTAATGTATAACTGGAAAATGAGCAATCAAAATTGGCACAACCTTTTCTCAGGCATGCAAAATCCTTTCTTTTTGATAAGTTATGACTAACAGAATAACAGGACCTTAGATTTGGAGAAGACACAAAATGCCTTTTGAATAATTAAGAGTTTAGTGGTAACTGACAGATTGTCTGTCTTCTGCATTTCCACTATATCTATCCAATTTCTCTCACCTTCTGAAGGTCTAGCATTAAATAAGGGACTTCTGCAATATATTCCCTTTCATTCCATTCTTTTAAATCTCAAAGAAACTTTAACTCAATCAACTCCATTCTTAAATTATTATAAAGAAAAGCTTCTGGTTGACAAGTAGTCCAACAAAATGGTAATTTGGTTTGAAGTTCCCCTATTTTAGGATAACTGAATTCACTCAGTTATTATTGACTCATTGAAAATGTCTGTTTTTAGCGTGCAAAAGTGATCCCTACTATCATAAAGAGAGACTATTTAGTCCCTCATATTGTGAACCTTATAGATTGTTTTTTAGCTTGGGACCAATGGTCCACGTTTATCTCCATATAACTGAAGCACAGCAAATTCAGAGAAATAAACCATTTTTACTACCAAAATGGATCAGGTGAATTGGGAGTAGGGCTTAGAGTCAGGAAGACCAGAAAGAAATCTGTCCTCTGACACTTACTAAAGGTGTGTGCTTGGGTTAAGTCATTTCACTTTGAACATTAGTTTCCTCACTTGCAAAGTTGGAATAACAATAGCCTCTTTCTCACAAGGTGATTGTGAGACTCTAATGAAACAAAGAATGGAAAATGCTTTTCACTTTACACACCTCACTTTAAAACTAGATTAATTTCTTTGCTTTTAAGAGTGATACAGAATTTTTAATTAGTTGTAGAATCATAAAAGCAGAGAACACGGGATTAAGAGACTTAGATGTGGAAAGGACATTAAAAATCATTGATTCCACCCTCACACATCATTTGCAGATAATTAAATTAAAAGATCAAGAGGTTAATAACTGGGTACAGGTTACATATCTGGTAATTTTAAGGGGCAGGATTTAAATCAAGGTTCTCCTGACTCTAAACTGAGTGTTCTTGACACTCTACAGCACTGTTTATCAATGAAGCTTTTATATTATTCATTGTGGGTCCTCCTCTCACTGGAATCCTCTTCCTATTCATCTCCACCTCCTGGCTTCCCACATTTCCTCCAAGGTCTAGGTAAAATTTTATCTTCTATGAGGAATTGTCCTCAATTCTCCCTTAATATGATTACCTTCCATTTGTTGATTATTTCTAGTGCATTACATATATGTTTTCTTTGCACATAGTAGTTTGTGTGCTATTTTCCCCATTAGACCATGAGCTCTTTGATGATCTTGATGACAAAGCCTTTACTCTCCCCTCTCTTTGTATCTTCATTCTTTAGCACAGTTACTGGAACATAATAGGTTTTTAATAGTTGAGGTTTATTTGACTGACTAATTAAACAAGAAACAACAATTATTAAGAAGTTTTATTATTGAACACAATTACAAAACACATTTCACACAAATAAAGTCAGATCTAAATAACTGAAAAAAACATAAGTTGCTCATGGTTAGGTCAAGCCAATATAATAAAAATTACTATTTTACCTAAATTGATTTACCTATTATAAAGCCAAGCATGAGCAGCTTTCCAGAGGACTACTGCTGTGAACAGCCTTCAAGGTTCTGATTACATATTGCAGTGAACACTCTATTTATTCAATAACAAACCAGAGCAAAACATGCACAGGATCAAGGTACAGCATTCAAAATGTTACAACTTATCACAGTCAAAATACAGCATTCGCAATGACTTATCACTAAAATGGCCACATAGTTTTCACCACAGTGGTCACATAGTTTTGAACAAAGTATAATCATTAAGTCAAAGAATCACTTAGTAACTCAATCATTCAATCATCCTTAAGGAGGCCTCCTTAAGTGTCACAAAATACAAAAGTCAAAATTCTCCACTCATGGGGCATTCGAAGTTATAATATCAATTACTACTCAGCACTCTCTTAAGGGGTAGTGTAAAATACGTAGGACGTCCACCCCTCAGTCACAAATAAGTTACAATTTCAAGATCATAAGTAAATTACAACTTCAATTAGTCACTATTTAATATCCACAGAGAGATCTCTTCATCTTGATCCAAGGGAGGTTCTCTGATTCCCTAGATCCCCTTCTACGATCCCAGCTCCTACCTGGATTCACCAAACTGTCACCTGGGTTGAAAGGCAGACTGCTCCCAGCTCCTTGTCCAGTTCTCTGCACAGTCCCTGTTTCACACTGAAGCTCACAGTATCTAGCCCACCATAAATCCTTCACAGTTTCTGTTCCTGGGAAGTCAAGGCTTAACAAAGTCACAAAGAGACAAAGTACCTACACCACAGTCATGCTTCTCAGTCTTCTGCAGCTCTGGCTGGTCCTTGGAAATCCTCAGCAGCTTGGCTGGCCCTCAAACTCAGCAGCTTCTTAACAGCTTCTCAGCAGCTCATTTGAAAAATGACCACAATCAATAGGAAATACTCCTTAGAATAAATTCCAAAATCTATGTTGACAAATATTTCACTTGCTAATAGAAGTGCCCATCATAGCACTGAGCAAATCCATCAATCAGTCACTTGGTGAGTAAATAAGCATTTGTTAAGCATCTATGATGTGTTTAGGTGCTAGGCACTATTCTAAGTACCAGGAATTCAAAAAGAGGCAAAACACAGACCCTGCCCTTCAGGAGTTCACAATCTAATGGGGAGAAAATAAGTGAGCACATATGAAGATACAAGTGATATACAGATTAATTAGGAAATAATCACTAGAGGAAAAGCTCTAGAATTAAGAGGAATTTAGAGAAGGTGAAAATTTAGTTAGGACTTGAAAGAAGTCAGATAAGTCAGGAAGTAGAGGCAAGAAAAGAGACCATTGGAAGAATGGGGGACCAGCAGAGAAAACAACTGGATCTGAGAGATGGAATTTTTTTTTTCATGAAAATATGAGGAGGTGACCGTTACTGCAAAGAAGAGTACATGTCACAGAGTAAGGCATAAGGTGACTGTCAAGGTTGGAGGCAAGAAGCAAAGTTAGGAAGGACTTTCAATGCCAAAGATTTTGGATTGATCCTAGAGGCAATAAGGAACCACTGGAGTTTATTGAGTAGGTAGATGACATGAACAGACTTGAACTTTAGGAATATCACTTTGATGTGAGAAGAAAGGATGAATTGGAGTGAGGAGAGATTTGTAAAGTATTACAACAGTCCAAGCATGAGGTGGTAATGGCCTGAACTAGAATAGTGACAGGATCAGAGGAGAGAAGCGCATATTTGAGAGAAATTGCAAAAGTGAAATCTATAAGCTTTGGCAACAGATTGGATATAAGGCAAAGGAATAGTGAGGGGTCAGAAATTGAAACATAAACTCTAACTTTGGGGGACTGAGAGAATAATGTTTCTATCTACAGTAAGAGGGAGATTTTAAAGGTAGAAGCACTGGGGGGAATAATGGGTTCATTTTTAGACATATTGAGTTTAAGATATCGACTAGACATCTAATTCAACGTATCTGAAAAAGGGTTAAAGACATGACAGTAGAGAGAGGGCTCTATACTGGGCTCTTCTTTACTATTTCATTTCGTGATCTCATCAGCTCCAATGGATTTAACTATATTCTCTGTGCTGAGGATTCTTAAATCTACCTACCCTGCATTAACCTGTCTGACAATCTCTACTCTCATGTCTTTAACCCTTTTTCTCTTTTGTTTTGCATTAGTAGTATAAAAGTGTATGTGACTTGACTGAGGATCCAGTGAAGGAGACTAAGAAGTGACCTGATAGCAAGGAGGAAAATCTATGTCTGTAGTTCTGACTGCCATATAATTTTGATTGTGTCAGAGACACATTTTTTGAGGAGAGTTTCAGGTGTTCATTTTATACTACCGAAGCAAAACAAAGGAGAAAATTCGGAAAATTTTAATTATTTTGATGAGGATGCCCAGTCCTAGGAAACTAATATGAGTTAATACAAAAATGTACTCAACTAGCAGGTTGAAGCCTTAAGTTCTAACTTCATTCCAACCATTTGCCAGATGATTGTGAAAAATAAATAGCCACCTAACTTCTAGAATTTTAAGGGCATTGGACAAGATCCCCCATTTACTCCAATCCTCAACACATATCTATAGTCATAGGAACACAGGATATCATAGTTGCAAGGGTCTTCAGATGCTATCCAATCCACACCAAAACTGAATCAGAATTCCCACTACAACTTTCTCAACTAATGAACATAATAGTTATACTTGAAGAGTTTTAATGACGGGGAATTGTTGAACTACTGGTGCTGACTCCTCCCCATGTATGACATTACATCTTCTACTCACGTGTCTTTGCACAGGTAGATTCTGATATTCACTGCCCTCCTTAACTCTGCCTTAGAGGAATTGTATCTTTATTCAAAGCTCAGTTCAACAGTCAATTCCTACATAACACCAATCTGTGTCCCCCAGGGATTAGTGCTCTTTCCTTTTAAAAATTATTTTGTATATATTTTGTACTTCCTTTTTATGTAAATATTTAATCTTTCCACAAATTTTAAGCTCTTTGAGTACAGGAATTATTTTTTTTCAAGCCATTCAGTCCTAAATGCATAGCACATCATCTGGCATAAAGTAGATATATTTTTTTAATTGTTTAAGTGAATTGAATTAAATTGCTGTAGTTTAGAGGGATGAAACATGGAGCCTGTTTCCCCCACTCCAACACTCCAGTGAAACCAGAAGCATATTAAAAGGTAAATGGGAAGTGTTTTTAAAAGATAAATTAAAAAACAATAAATAATATGAATGTGTTCTGTTATGTCAACATGTACCAGCAGGGATCTTTATATCTAGCATACTGGCCACCATTTCTATTTGAGCTGGACACCACTGATGAAGTTCATTCTACCTTGAGATAGTTCTAATTCTTAGAAATTATTTTCTGATATCATGTATAAATTTGCCTCTTTGCAGTTTCTACCCATTATTTCTGGAAGTCCTAGTAGAATGAGTTTAACTCATATTTCACACAGCAAACTTTCAGGTACTTGAAAACAGGTATTGGATCTTTTCTCCTGCAGCCTAAACACCCTTAGTTTCTACAACCTATCATTAGACATGGATGGAAACACTTTGCTACCCTAGTTAACTTCTCTTAGATGTCCCCAAGCTTTCCAATGTCCTTCTTTAAGTGTAGTGGTCAGACCAAAATACAATGTGTAAGATGTAGTCTGAATAAGATAGAAGGTAATGATGTTATCGCTTCTCTATGCCTGGACAGTATATTTTGCCTTAATGTAGAATTTTTTTAAATGACTTTTTTGGCTGTCATAATAAGTTGATGATTTAAGTTTATAGTCCACCAAGAATTCCAGACCTTTTAATTTTGAGATGCCCATGAGAGATACTATTTGAGATACAAAAGACAGTTAATGATGGAGGTATAGAAAGCATTATTAAATTCCTTTCTATCTGTTCATTTTCCACAGGAAGGATAAAAATACCCTGTGGGGAATTATACCTTAATGTAAGCTAAAACTTAGCTTAAGCTTCATCAGTTGATATTTCAGTATGGTGTAGATGAACAGTAGTTGAGACAAAGTTCCTGGGAGAGTTGGGTACAGAAAAGTAAATAGAGGAGGGGCAAAAGGAGGACAAAGGGTCCTAAAGCAGAAGAGTCAAAGATGAAAAAAAAACTTTCATAACCAGTAACATTTATAAAGATGTCTTACTATATTTTGTGGTTTCTACAAAATTAAATTTGCCTGCCATATTCCATATCCTCCCCCACCCTGAAAACCACTTTCTATAAAAAAGGAAGTTTTTGAAGAAAAAAAAAAAACGTGAAAATATGTACACTGTTTCACACCCATAGATATCCAAACTCTACAAAAGTAGAAAGTGATATCTTTGCTTATGTGTTATTTGGAATCATGTTTGCTCTTTGTAATTTCACAATATTCATTTTTTATTGTTTTCTGTTTGTTCTTTACATTTACCATGTTGTAGATGCTGTGTATGAACAGTTCTTCCATAATGACATGTGTTCCCAAAAAGCACCTTTAATATGAAAAATCACATAATGAAAATGATACAACTTATGAGAAAAATCAAGTTAAGGGAACAACATTCAAACACCTCATTGGAGATACATTGAAAAAAAACATAGGAAGGTAATTAAAAGTAATAGTGAGGTTTTATAAATTTTCCATGGATAAGCATAAATACTACAATAAATGGTGGCCATGTCTTTGCCTCAAGTGGCCTTTAATGTCCTTTGATCATTTGTTTTTGGGGAATCCAGTAAACTTTGCTGACTATCTCTAACTTTGGAGAAATTGCTATATATTCCTATCTTTACTTATTCCTCTATAAAATAAAATTAATGACTACTAGAAATGATGTATAGGATTAATTTTGTTGAGGAAGAAATGAAAAAATTTATGTGAAAAAACTTGCAATTACCATATTATATAAGATACAAGTATATGTATATGTAGGTATATCATGGTATACATGTTATTGCATAAGTGTACACATGTATATAATAAGAAATAAGGTTTTGTTGTCATTGAATGATGTTTTCCATTAACAATCTACATCATCTAGAATTACTTTGCAAAATATTGCAATACTAAAAGAAGATTACAAGGCCACTTTCACCACAGGCAAACTTAAATAATGCTATTTCATATGTGAGGTTGAATATGTTACTAGCCTCTACTTCAGAAGAAACTGCCATATTTGTATGAAGCCTTACACTTACCTCATTTCACTTCTAAATTGATTAGAACTTGAATCCAGGCCTCACATTAATATCATCCTTGAATGGATCCAGATGGGAAGCTGTATATTTTAATATCATTTTACATTCATGGAGATTTTATCATCCCAACTTGACTTCTATCCTAAAGTGGTATGGTGGTGGTGGAATGGAGAAAGGAAATATTAAAAAAAAAAAAACAATAAAAACTCTAGCACAACTTTAATGAACTATATTCAATTTGCTGCTGTAGCATATAGAGATGATTTCTTACTGAGAAAAAAGAGACTTGGATGAGAAAATTTTCCCAACATTTGTAGAATCATTTTCTCGAGTGACTAGATTCCATTCAAAGTATAAAATTACAAAATTAATATAATGCATCAGGCATTAGTTTGCCTAAAGTATAATCAGGGTTCAAGGAAACTGAAAGCTCAATGTGAATCAAGAGTGGAATGTAACAGCCAAAAATCTTGAGTTTTTATGTTAATTTCTGAATGCCATTGTCTAAGCAGAAATGATAATTTGGAGGATATCCTATAAGGGAAAACCATGTTGGTGAAGAGTTTTGAGTTAAAGTTGTATGACAATCATTTGAAGGAACTAGGCATCTTTATCCTGAAGTTTTGTTGACTAGCTTCAAGAATCAGCTCAAATTCTTACTTTTTTGGAAGATTTTCCCCAGTTCTACCCATTGCTACCCAATTGTCCCTTCTTCTGATACTGTCTCCATTTACCCTGTATGTATTTTTTATTTACCTAGTCATCTACATACTGTGTCTCCCACTGGAATGTGAGCTCCTTGAGTCTAGACTTGTTTGTTATTCTCATTAGCATAATGCCATGTTGTCAGTACTTAATAAATGCTTATTGACTGAATGGAGAAGAAAATACTCACAGGAGGTCAGATCATTTTTTCTCTTTAGCCTCTGAGGAGAGATACAGGAATAACTGGAACAGAAGTTACAAAGAAGTGGTTTCTAATTGGATGTTAAGGAAGAACAAAAACAACGACAATAACAACAAAAACAGATTAACATCACAATCACAAAAGTCTTCTTCACAATTAGCATTTTCCAGTGATTAAGAGCTTTCTTGAAAGGAAGTGAATTTAATGGCAGTCCTTAAGCAGAGACTGGATGGCCACCTACTCAGTAAGGATTCTGGTTCAGTTATAGGTTGAACCAGATGACCCCTATGATCTCTTCCAATCATAAGTTTAGGTGATTCTGTAATCTACTGCCATAGGCATTCTGCTAGTCTCCAAGGGCACAGAAACACAAAGGAGATAGTCATTGACGTCAAGTGGGAGATGACATATAGAGAGAGAGAGCATGTTTTTTCTCTTATCTTCACATATAGACTACCATGAGCTGGTAGACTTCTTGTCTTCTCTTACAGTGTGCTGTCTCCACTCACCACTCATATTATGGCACCAATTCAATTATACTGCCCTATGAAATGAACACTTAATGTGCAGCATTGTTTCTCTTGGCAAAGGGACTGCTGAAATACTCAAATGTGAGCTAGTCATGTTTGTTTTGGCCAGTCAACCAATCAATTAACATTTATTAAGAGCTTACTCTGTGCCAGACACCATGTTAAGTGCTAAGAATGCCAAAAAAATATTAAAAAAAAGGCAAAAGATGATCTCTACCCTCGAGGAGCTTACAATCTAGTTGATCAGGTCATTCCTTTATTTTAATCACCATGTTCTTGGTATGGATAAAACATTTTATTCTTAAATAAATCACTTTTCTGGGACTTGACTTCTTTTATTTCCTGAGCCCTATCCATAAAATGTAGCTAAAATTTCCCACAAGGTCAATGAAGATTCAAATCTTTTATTTACTACCATAATCACTAAACAGAATTACTTTAGTCAAATTATGCTCATTAATTATCCACTATTATGTCTGCTTATGTGGTTGCCGAGGGTGATGGAGTCTCAAATGTTCAAGAGGCCATGGCATTCATCATCTGAGTAGTTAGTCATCACAACTGAACTGCTTATCACAGGCTACAGTGCAATGTAAAAGACAGAATAATGTCCCATATGGCCAACAGATAAAGAGACTTATGGAAATTCTAGTTAATGTTGGACACAAATTGCAACTCTAACACAGAGTCAGAGAACCCCGGTATCATCTTCTTTACTCCATTTTCAATTTTTAGCTTCAAAGATTCTCATAATTTTCCTGCCAGATAACCTAGAAGCAGGAAACTAAAGCTGTCTTACAAACCATATTCTTTCTTAGGCAGAGAGAGAGAGAGATTCATCTCACCAGCCCATTGATAAATAGGCAAAACAAAACTAAACCCCCAGAACAGGTGTGCTTCATTTTTTTTCTAAATCCCATAGCTTACCTATTTTTTTTTTCCAGAGGAGCAAAGAAAACTTTATTTTTTGGAATATGTAGAAGGGATTAATTAAATCGTCTTTCCCCCAGAAACCTAATCTTAGTATTTATGTTTCATATGTTGTTATAATAGTAATAATGATGCTAATAATTAGAATTATACATAATGAAAGATAATTTTTAATAACATTTGTTACCACCATTTCTGTTGATTAAAAAGTACAAAAGGGGCACTGCTTTTTATAAGTAATTTGAAAGTCACTTTGAACTCATATTTGTCATACACTTTCAAAACATAGATTAAGACATTCATTTAAAAATGTGTATTTCATACCTACTAAAAATGTGCTAAGCCAGAGATCAGGGTTTGATGAAGATAGAAAACTAAAGAAAATAAGGTACCAGCCCCTCCCAACCCTTCAAACACTCAAAGTTCCAGTAAAACTACCCTATTCTCCATTCTTTTTATACTAGCATGGTCTGTGAAGGCAGTGTGATATGGTGGGAAGAGACAATAAGAGGTCAGAGGAAGTGAAGTCAAGTCCAACTTACCTTTTACCTCATTTTCCATATCCTCTTAACAAGGTGGGGATGGCCTAGATTATATCTATCAATACATTTATTAGCCTGTTTTTATGAGTATTCCAAATAAATTTATACTGAAATCACTGCCATATGGGATAATTAAAACAACTTTATGGGGGGCAGAGCCAATATGGTGGAGCACAAGTATGAACTTGGCATGAGCTCCCACTGCAACCACTTCTATTGCATGTTAAAAAAAATGACTGTAAACAAATTTTAGAGCTACATAGCCTACAAAGTGACAGAGAGAAACAAATCTTCTTCTGAAGGTAGCCCAGCAGGCCAACAGGGAGGGTCTATAGCAACAGGCTGGGAGCCAAGTATGAGCCCAGTCATGGGGCAGCCCTGACCAGCTGCACAAACCAGCTAGAGCAGACTTCAAGAGAGTGAATCACCAGCAGCTTTTGTGGTTTCCAGACTTCTCAACCCATAAATGCCAAAGAGAAAGTAAAAGGTCAGCGGGGAATTATATTAGAATTGGGGGGTCAGAATAGCACAGTCCCACCCCTGCCTCCAGGGAAAGAAGAGGCAGAAGTGTGGCAGCTACTTGGCTGCCTCCAGAGCTCCTGGCCTGCAGATTGTAGGGGGACCAAGAAACCATTCAGAGGATAATCGCTTTTGCTTTAACATGCTTGGATCTGGATCATGGTCTGTAGTGGTGGTACTTGGGTGTGTGGCCAATGTGTTAGAGCTTGTGGGGGCTGTAAAGAGGGCACCCTCCTAATAAGCTCTGGCAGCTGTGAAAACCCCAGCAATTTGATACACAGCTCTCTCCACTCTGGAAACAGAGTTCTACCATGACAAAGAGCTCAAAAGTCAAGGAATTGACTTGCAAAATGAGCAAGCAGAGGAAACAATCACACCATAGATTCCTTTTCTGGGGACAAAAAGGATCAAAGCATGGAAGGGGAGGAAGACAATAAAGTCAGAACTCCTGCACCAAAAGCTTCCAATAAAAATATGAATTGGTAAAAGGCCATGGAGGAGCTCAAGAAATATTTTGAAAATCAAGTAAGAGAAGGGGAGGAAAAATTGGGAAGAGAAATGAGAACGATGCAAGAAAATCAGGAAAAGCAAGTCAATAGCCTGCTAAAGGACACCCAAAAAAAGGACACTGAGGAAAATAGCACCTTAAAAAATAGACTAACTCAAGTGGCAAAAGAGGCCCAAAAAGCCAATGAGAACACCTTAAGAATTTGCCAGATGGAAAAGAAACTTCAAAATCTCATTGAAGAGAATAATTCCTTCAAAATTAGATTGGAGAAAATGGAAGCTAAGGACTTTATAAGAAATCAAGATAGTATAAAACAGATCCAAACAAATGAAAAAAAATAGAGGACAGTGTAAAATATCTCATGGGAAAAACCACTGACCTGGAAAATAGATTCAGGAGAGATCATCTAAAAAAACTGGACTTGGGGCAGCTAGGTGGTACAGTGAAGAGAGCACCAGCCTTGGAGTCAGGAGGACCTGAGTTCAAATCTGGCCTCAGACATTTAACACAAAAAACTATCTGTTTGACCTTGGACAAGTCACTTAACCCCAATTTCCCTACCTTCCCCCCAAAAAAAAAGTATTGGAGTATCTGAAAACCGTGATAAAAAAATAGCCTAGAACCATCTTTCAAGAAATTATCAAGCAAAACTGCCCTGATTATCTAGAACCAGAAAGCCATATAGAAAATGAAAGAATTTCCCAATTGCCTCTTTAAAAAGATACAAAAAAGAAAACTCCTAGGAATATTATAGTCAAATTCCAGAATAAGTGGGGAACGGGATAGGATGGAGGGAAATATAGTTAGTGTTTCACAATATAACTACTATGGAAATGTTTTTGCGTAACTACACATGTACAACCTATATTGAATTGCTTATCTTCCCAGTGGGGGTGGGTGAGGAAAGAAGAAGGGAAAAAATCTGGAACTCAAAGTTTTAAAAACAGATGTTTAAAAAAAATTATTTTTTACATGCAACTGAGTAATAAGATATACAGGCACTGGGGTATAGAAATCCATCTTGCCCTATTAGAAAGTTGGGGAGAGATGAAGGATGATATCAGAGAAAACTGATTGGGGAATGGGATATTCAGTAGTCTAAGAAATCTAGGGATGACATTTTGGAAGATTCTGAATTTAGTTATCTCTTTAGGAAAATAAAAGAAAAATGAGCAAAAAAGTCCTTTCAACTTTTTGAACAGTCTAAAGATCAAAGTTGTGATTGAAAAAAGATGATTCTTAAGAGTAACCAAACTGTGCATACCCTTTGATCCAGAAATACCACTGCTAGATTTGTATCCCAAAGATATCATAAAAAAGGGGAAAGGACCTACATATACAAAAAATTTATAGCAGCTCTTTTTTGTGATGGCAAATAATTGGAAATTGAGGGTTATGAATTAACTAGAGAATGGATGAACAGGTTGTGGTATATAAATGTAAGAGAATATTATTGTGGTATAAGAAACTATGATCTATGAAACTATGAATTTCAGAAAAAACAACTCAACGCCTACATTAACTGATGCTGAGTGAAGTGAGCAGAAGTAGGAGAACACTGTACACAACAGTAACATTGTATGATGATTAATTCTGATAGACTTAATTCTTCTCAGCAATATAATGATCCAGACAATTCCAAAACACTCATGTTAGAAAATGCTAACTGCACCCAGAGAATGAACTGTGGAGTCTGAATGTAGATTAAAACAAACTCATTTTCACCTTTTGTTTCTTTTTCATGATTTTTCCCTTTTATTCTGATTCTTCTTACGCAATATGACTAATTGTAATGGTAATAGACTTTGGAGATGCCCCTGTATTGGCCTGGTTTTGGGGTTGAGTGTTAAAACCCAGAACTTGTGAATCACACTTGTGGGATGGACTTGTTGATGTGAAGAGAGAGGGCCGTGACATTCTCTGATCCAGGAGAAGGCTATATATACTGCTTGATGTGAGGTTTTCCTTTGGGGCTCACTTTGGAAAGAGTTATGTGATTTGGCCGGACAAGACTCTGGGAAGCCGTTGAGCCCCCCCTGGCTTTGAAAAACACAGATGTTGGTGCTTCCCTCTGTGGTAAATGAATAGGTATGGATGTGATGGTCAGACGGTTGGAATACTGTCTGTTGAATCTGTTTCTTTGTCTGCTTGTAACTTGTATTTTGTATTCTGTTTGTATTCTCTGAAGTTCAGGGTGATGACATTTTCCCCTGAACTAGGTAACTGATATGTGTTTGATTGATTAAAGTGAGACTGTTAACCCATTTTGAGTTGCTTTCCTTTAGAAAAGCAGATCTAAGAATCTGTGCTGGCAGCCACCCTGGGTATACTAGGGTGCTTGCTGATACACTAATGTGGAAATATGTTTACCATGATTGTACTTGTATAATCTATATCATATTGCTTTCTGTCTTGGAAATGAAGGAGGCGAGGGATGGAGAAAAGAAAAAAAAAAAGAATCCTTGGAAGAACTTAAAAAGGACTTTAAAATCAAATAAGAGAGATCAAAGAAAAATAAAAAAATAAGAGTCATCCAATAAAATCAGGAAAATTATGAAAAGAAAGTCAACCAACTTGAAATAGAGACTCAGAAACTTAAGGAAGAGAATAATTTCTTGAAAACTAAAATTGGGCAAGGAAAAGCTAATGGCATTCTAAGACACCAAGAAATAATAAAATGTAATCAAAAAATGAAAAATAGAAGGAAATGTGAAACACAGCTTATTGGGGAAAAAATTATCTGGAGAACAGAGGGAGGAGTAATAATATAAGAATAGTCAGACTACCTGAAAATTATGAGTTAAAAAATCTTGATACAATATTACAAGAAAATATCAAGGAAAATTACTCTGAATTTCTAATACAAGAAGGT
>JAQQSV010004434.1:0-14831 GCA_028646515.1 Pseudochirops corinnae | reverse complement strand
GGTCAACCTTACTCTCATTGAATTTGGCTTAGGGAGGGAATGACATACACTCTAAATTGGGTATCTTGCCCTTCAGGAGGGTAGGGGGGAAGGGAATGAAAGGGGGATGAAGGAGGGGAGGGAAGGTTGGGGGGAGGGTTGTTGGAAGCACACACTTCTGTAAAGGGACAGGGACAAAG
This sequence comes from Pseudochirops corinnae, assembly GCA_028646515.1. Classification (NCBI taxonomy): domain Eukaryota; kingdom Metazoa; phylum Chordata; class Mammalia; order Diprotodontia; family Pseudocheiridae; genus Pseudochirops; species Pseudochirops corinnae. Next base: position 14,652 of record JAQQSV010004434.1, on the reverse strand, counting down.
TAGAGAATAGAACAAGGGAAGGGCAGGATAGAAAGGAGGGAAATATCATCAGTGTTACACAATATGTCCATTGTGGAAATGTTCTGCGTAACTACACGTGTACGGCCTGTATTGAATTGCTTGTCTTTCCAGTGGGGGTGAGTGACAAGGGAAGAAGGGAAAGAATCTACAATTTAAAGTCCTAAAATCATATGTCAAATATACATATAAAGGAATACATATGTATGAGGGGGGGGAAAAGATTAAATGTGCAACTTTAAAAAAACCTAGAAAATCAAATTAACCTCCCCCAAAAGTATAAAAGTAGAAATCATTACAAGTCGAAGAGAAACAAAAATGTATTAAACTGATGAATAAAACTAGATTTTTTTTCCTTTAAAAGAACAATAAAATGTGGGTAAGCCATCAACTAATTTGATAGAGAAAAAAGAAAACCAAGTTACCAAAATAAAAAACAAGGAATTTTGCAAAAAATGAGATAGAAACAAAGAAAATTAACGGAAAAGGAGACTCATATCCTTTCTTTCTATAATAACCCATAAACTACTTTTTCAAGAATATGTATTTTGTCAAGGGTACATCTTGAGAAATATCTCATGTCAGAACAAAATGTATCCATAATTTATATTTTCTCAATTCCTTCCATAATGGCAGGCTGCAAAGGACAAGTTTTTAATTATTCAAAAACATTAAAGCAAACATTTAGAAAGAGAAGGCTTACCATAACTTACATAGAAGAAGCAGAACTACTCAACTCTCATTTATTTGTGTTTTCTCTGCTAAGTAGAGCAGCCCTTTGTGCTTAAAAGCATAGAAGAAAAATGACCAATAACAAGTTGAAACACAGCATAAGGAGATGGTAAGAGAGTAGCTAATCGCACTTGAGGTCGTTATCACCAAATTTTGATGAATTGCACCCCAATGAATTGGGAAAAAAAATTAGCTAATGTTTTCTTTGAAATATCATGAAGGAAAATGCAGGTACTATAGGTCTAAAAAAAAAGGAAAGAAAAAAATTGCATTCCAGATTATATATATAGGAAGCAGGTAGTTATTTCAACAAAGCATCTCAGATAGTCCTCCTAAACAAGATGGGAAAATGTTTGTTAGATAGTGATAGAGTTACATAGATTTGTAAGCCATTCAATGACCAGCTCTTCAAGAGTAGTCTTTAGTAGCTATATGTCAACTTGGAACTAGGTGACACAGTGGATAGAGTGCTGGGCCTGAAGTCAAGCAGACTCGTCTCCCTGAATTCAAATCTGGACTTAGTAGCTGTGTGACCTTGGGCAAGTCACTTCACCCTTTTTGTTTCAGTTTCCTCATCTATAAAATGAGCTAGAGCAGGAAATTGCAAACCATTCCAATATCTTTGCCAGAAAACCCCAAGCAGGGTCATGATGAATCAGATGGAATTGAACAACAACAAATTTTTTTTAGATTAAATTTATCATTATTCTGATCTGAGCATTCTGCTTGGAGGAGGAAATGTCCAAACTGATAAGATCCACCCCTGTTCTTGGACATTTCTTTAGTAACAAGATATTTTTGAACTAATAGAAATCTTGAACAAGAAAAATTTCACAATATGGCAAAAACATAATTGTATAATACATAGCAAGATGTATATTTGTATTTTGCTTCATCAATTCAGAAAAATAATCATTTTAACCTTCAATCAACTCTTGAGTAATCATTTTCTTAAAACCATTCTATGCCTTTTTGACTATTCCCTTCAAAGATTCTCCTTTTCAGCTGATCAGTACCATCCTAGTGGATCAGTCAACCTTCCCCACCCGACTTTACCCCTCTTTGTCCAATTACTGCCTTAATTACTTAAAGGGAGATAACTGGGCTAATTTGAAGAGAAAGGAACAGATATTGTTTCAGAAGTGTTGGAGAGTGATGAAGGTTTCTCTTTCACAGATTAGTATGCTATTAAAATGTTTGCTCAACATTTCTAAAAGGGAATGATCTTCTAAAATAAAAGCATGCTGGCCAGCTATGTGAGTAAAGAAGGAAATGGATTGGAGAGGTATTTTTGAGATCACAATTTTAGAGTTTGAAGCTAGCTCCTTAACGGTCATCATTTAGTAAAATTCTATCTCTCCCATTTTACATGAGTGAACTGTTGTGGCCCAAAGAGGTTAAGTAACTGACCCAAGGTTATACCATAAATCAATAAACATGTCTTATATTGGGCATCAGAGCTAGTATTCAAACCCAGTGTAACATTCCCACCAGCATACTCCAAATTTCATTCCTCTTGGCAGATTAGGTCTTGGGGAGAGAGGGAGCAACTACTTTCTCTAGGCACTGGGGGTAATCCTGAAGATTTTATTTTCTAGTACTATATAGCTCATGAGCCCCCACTTGTATGTTTCGTAGAAATAATCGACCAGTATCCTTAAAACATTTGGCACAAGCATTACTCCTAAAAGCTTCAGGCATTCTCCCACAAATACCAAGAGGTTCACTGGAAAAATAGGCTTAGTAGTTGGACCCACATTTAAGTGGGCCATACATATGCCACATATGTAAGACACATATGTGGCAAAGGAATAATACCTCCTGGTACTTTGTGGCCTGGAAATCCTTTTTCAAGCCCATAGCTAGCATTCTTCTCTGGATATATTCTTTGAATATGCCTTCTTCCTTTCTGCTTCTGTTTATCCTTAGTCTAACACTCTGCTTCTGGCTGGATTTGTTGTCTGTTACTGCTCTGGTCTCAACAAAGACATGATCGTTGAGGGAGGGAAAGAGGGAGAAAGGAAAAGAAACTCTCCTTCCAAGACTAAATCTTTAGGAACCTGACTCCAGCTCTGGAATCCTGGATTTGGAATCCACCAACTGCTTTTCAGTACAGAAATTCTTCCAACTATTTAAAGCCCCCAGAGAGTCATGGCTAGCTTGTCCGGTTAGCCAACCAGTTATTCCCAATCAAAGAGGTTCACGGTTTATAGAGAGATTGTAAGATGTAGACCGTCTTGTTTGCACATTTTTAAACTTCATCATGCCCTTATACTAAATATATTGAGTGTGTGGAACTCCCTTCCTTGTAACAGATATTTTGACTCTAAATCACTCTTTCTCTTCCATCAGGCTTCCTCTCAAGATCTCACAACTGACTGGCTATGTGAGTAAGGGAGAGTGAGGAGTTGTAGCTGATTCAGAAATTGTGGGAAAAAACTCACAAGAGGGGACAGTTTGTGGGAGACAGATAATGAGTTCTGTTTGGACATGAGGAGTTTGAGACTGGGACAACCAGTTCAAAATAGCTAATAAGCAGTTTGTGAGGCTTCCCGAGCTTATCTGGATTCTTCATATTCTTCATTTCCTGCTATATGGTAATATTCCATTACATTCATACACCACAATTTGTTCAGGCTTTATGATTTATTGTAATAAACTTTGCTTCTACTTTTTTGCTACCAGAAAAAAAGGTGCTGCTATAAATATTGCTTTGTGTTTATAGGACTTTTCTTTTTGTCTTTAACATCCTTGAAGTTTATTCCTAGCAATAGAGTCTTTGGTTTGGGCAGTATAGACACCTAGTCAGTTTCCTAGTATAATTCCAAATTGCTTTTCAGAATGGTTGGTCCAATTTACATCTGTGCCAACAATTTATTAGTGTGTTTGCCTTTCTATGATCCCTGCAACATTGACTCTTTTCCTATTTTTGAGATATTCATATATATGTGAAATACAATCCTTTGCATTTACTAATGGTATAAGAATCATACATGATGTAGCATACAAAACTTTTTACTATGTTATATGCACTAGATTTGGTAGAACATTAGTGGTAGAAGAAAACTTTAAAGATCATCTATCCAACCCCCGTTTTACAGATGAGAAAACTGAGACCCAAAGATATTAAATCATCTTCCCAATGTCACATTGCTATTTAGGAGCTGAGTAATGACTACAGATTTGCCATCTGAGGTTGAGATTAAAGAAATATAATACTCTGACACTAACCCTTATCTCTAGTTATAAAAAAATCAGAATTATGTCTTCATAGTCTTCTTAATTAGCAAAACATGACATTTTCTCATTTACCTTTTTGCATTTGATTTATTATTAAATATTTCCTTTCTTTTTTTCTCCTTTTTGTTACCTCTGACACATACTTTCAATACTCAAGTCCATTGGTATGAATCTCAAATAGAAACATCCCTCTGACCACATATTGACTTTGAAAACCACAAATTAACAATATATATGTTATATTTTTATTTATTTTGTTAAACATTTCCCAGTTACATCTTAATCTGATTTAGGATTTTGCTGGGAGATTTTGAAACCTCTGCTTTGGGCAATTTTCTTATGACTATAAGTTGCCAAGAAGATACCAGACTTCATTGATAGAGTGAGTTTCTTTATCTGGGATTTCCCCTTGTATCATAGAATAAAACTGACTTTTATCTTTTGGGGCAGCTAGGTGTCACAGTGGATAGGGGGCTGGGCCTAGAGTCAGGAAGATTCATCTTTCTGAGTTCAAATTGAAGAGTCAGACTTAACTAAAAAGAGTAAAGAGCAGTAACAACCACAGATTCCCTTCTTGAGAAATTGGCTCCTTCTATTTACTACCTAATTTCCTTCTTCCCTTTTTCTGCCAAATTCCTGGGTTCCCTTTCTCTTCATTAAGAAGGCCTGTATCTTTTAAACTACTAGTAACCTGGCTTCCCTACTCCCACCATTTTTCAGAAGCCATTCTCTTAAATATCAGCAGTGATCTTACTGCCAAATATGCCCTTTCTGTGTCCTTATGTTACTTGGGCAGCTCGGTGGCACAATAAATAGAGCACCAGGCCTGGAATCAGGAAGACCTGAGTTCAAATCCAGTGGCAGACACTTATCAGCTATGTGACTCTGGGCAAGTCACTTAACTCTGTTTGCCTCAGTTTCCTCATCTATAAAATGAGCTGGAGAAGGAAATGGCAAACCACTCCAGTATCTTTGCCAGGAAAACCCCAAATGAGGTCACAAAGAGTTGGACACAAATAAAACAGCCGAACAGCAACAACAAATATTACTTGATCTCATTGTGGCATTTCCAGTAATTGACCACTCTGCTTCAGGATTGTTTCTTCCCTTATCTTATGTGGCCCTGCAGTACCTTTGTTTTCCTTGTACCTTTATGAGCATTTTTTTACTCCTTTACTGACCCTTCCCTCGTTACTCTCCCTATACTTCTCTTCCAATACTCTGTCCTCACTTTTCTGTTCTTTTTCCAATGCTTGTCTTCCACCAGAACTTATTACTAGTGACTTCCAAATCCCCATCTCTAGCCCCAACCAAGTCATACTTATATAATTGTCCTATTTTTCTAACATCCTTACATGTCTCACAATCACTGCACATTTACTACCTTCAAAACTATAGACTCACTCACCTCCTAAATTAACCATAACATTTTGTACCATATTTATGAAACTTATTGTGTTGTTTTTCAGTTGTATCTCAGTTGTGACCTCATTTGGGATTTGCTGGGTGTAGATACTGGTGTGGTTTGCCATTTTCTTCTCCAGCTCATTTTACAGGTGAGGAAACTGTGACAAACAAGGTTAAGGGACTTGCCCAGGGTCATACAGCTTGTAAGTGTCTGATGCCAGATTTGAACTCAGGTCTTCCAGATTCAGCACTCTGTCCACTGCTCCATCTAGCTGCCCAGAACTTGTCATAATATGCCATGTATTTGAGTTTTGTGTGGATCTTATCTCCTTTAATAGATTTCTGAGATCAAGAAGTATTCATCCTTGCATTCCCCTAGCACTATGTCTTGCATATAGACATTGCTGAATAAATGTTAAGTTGACTTAGGGTATTGAAATTTGTAAACATAAAGCAAGTACCCAGACCAGTGAAATCACAAATAATGTGAAAGAGCCTTGAACTCTGGGTACCTAGTTTCTAATCCTGACTTTGCCACTAACTAGTTCTGTGACTTTGAATAAAATTTTGTTCCCTCTCTGGGTCTCAGTTTCTTCATCAATAAATTGTAGTCCCTCTAGCCACACCCAGCTCTGACATTCTGTGATTCTTTTTCTGTATTCACAGTCAGATTTTATGGGGCAATGACTATTTCCTAACCTTTTCATTGTATCTTGTACGATATTACATACCTGATGGCTTTCCATAAGTATTTTATTGTTAAATGATAAATCAACTAATTTCCAGCCAACTAAACTTGCTTAAGTAACTTTATTTTTTTATTCTTTTTTATTTATTTTAGTTTTCAATATTCATTTTTATAAGTTTTTGAGTTCCAAATTCCCTGCCGCCGCCACCCCGCCACCAAGATGGCATGCAATCTGATATAAGCTATACATGTACAATCATATTAAACCTATTTCCACATTAGTCATGTTGTGAAAGGAGAATCAAAACAAAAAGGAAAAACCATAAGAAAGAGAAAACAAAAAAGAGAGAAAATAGTATGCTTTGATCTGCATTCAAACTCCATAATTCTTTCTCTGGATGTGGATAGCAGTTTCCATCATGAATCTTTTGGAATTGTCTTAGATCATTGTGTTGCTGAGAAGAGGTAAGTCTATCAAAGTTGATGCTCACATAGTGTTGCTGTTAATGTGTACAATGTTCTTCTGGTTCTTTTCTCTTCACTCAGGATCTGTTTATGTAAATCTTTCCAAAGTTTTCTGAAATCCGCCTATTCATCATCTCTATAGAACAATAGTATTCCATTACATTCATATATCACAACTTGTTCAGCCATTTCCCAATTGATGGGCATTCCTTCAGTTATCAATTCTTTGCCACCACAAAAAGAGCTGCTATAAATATTTGTGTCCATGTGGATCTTTTCCCCTTTTTTATGATCTCTTTAGGGTACAGACCTAGTAGTGGTATTGCTGGATCAAAGGGTATGCACAATTTTATGGCCCTTTGGGCATAGTTCCAAATTGCTTGGATGAGTGTATGGAATTCCTTTCTTTGTAGCAGGTACTTGGACTCCAAATCACTCTTTCCTCTCCATCACCTGGGAGTTTGAAAAGAAGCAGTTTATTAGATTATATACTCATTCCATTGTCTTTCTAGAACATTTAAATATTTTAACTACAACTCATTGCATAAGGTAAGAGTTTCAACTTGCAAAGATTGTCCAACTGGCTCAGCACCACACAAAAACAAAAACAATAATTAAACTTTTTAACTGACTGATTCTATTGCCAATGAATGCGTTTTTGAAGCACCATAGGAAATCAAAGAAACGTGGGTTGTCACTTAACAAAATTTGTGTTTTCTTTACTCTGCCTTCAGGAAATAACCGCCACTATCATTGATATGGTTGAAGGTGAGGTCAAAAAAGATGGTTGGATCAGTTCACAACTCTACCAACAATACTATAGTTCCAGTTTTCTCACATCTTCAACATTTTTTCATTTCCTTTTTTTGTCATATTAGCCAATCAGGTAGGTGTGAGGTAGTACCTCAGAGTTGTTTTAATTTGCATGTCTCTAATCAGTAGTGATTTAGAGCAGTTTTTCATATGACTATAGAAAGCTTTAATTTCTTCATCTGAAAACTACCAGTTTATGTCCTTTGACCATTTATCAGTTGGGGATTGACTTGTGTTCTTTTAAATTTGGCTCAATTCTCTATATATTTTAGAAATGAGGCCTTTCTCAGAGATACTGGCTTTAAAAATTGTTTCCCAGCTTTCTGCTTCCCTTCTGATCTTGGTTGCATTGATTTTGTGTAAAAATTTTTTAATTTAATATAATCAAAATTATTCATTTTGCATTTCAAAGTGTTCTCTATTTCTTGTTTGGTCACAGATTCTTCTTTCTCCGACAAGTAAGCAATTCCTTGCTCTCCAATTCTTTGCTTATGGTGTATCCCCCTTTATGTCTAAATTATATACCTATTTTGACCTTGTCTTGATATATGTTGTAAGATATTGGTCTATGCCTAGTTTCTGGTATAATGTTTCCCAGTTTTCCCAGCAATTTTTATCAGATAGTGAGTTCTTATCCCAGAATATAGAGGCTTAGGGTTCCTCAAACAGTAGTCATTGATCATTTATCAAACAGTATAGTCATTGACATCTGTGTCTTGTGTACCTAACCTATTCCACTGATCCACCACTCTATTTCTTAGTACCAAGTAATTCTAATGATTGTTGCTTTATAATATAGTTCTAGATCTGGTATGGCTAGGCCACCTTCCCTTAAGTAACTGTTTACATCTGGATTAATTTCAGTATTTATTATAAAAGGCAATTTTTTTGTTGCTTCATCTAAGGTTCTCGTTTGGATTGTTTGGATTCATGCTCACTTGCTTTATTTTCTTATATGGTCATAATGTTAATGAACGTTATTGGGTTTTGGCCTGAGGCTTGCAGCTTTTGCTATAGATATGGATGTGGGAGTGAGTATATTAGGGAAGGATTGGCATGAAAAATGACCTTTATTTGAAATATGTATTTTGTGGTGTTTTTTCCAATTCATTTATTTTTAGTTTTCAACATGCACTTCCATTAAGTTTTAAATTTTCTTCCTTTCCTCCCCAAGATGGGGATGCAATCTGATATGGGCTACACATACATTCCTATTAAACACATTTTCATATTAGTCTTGTTGCATAGAAGAATTATAACAAATGGGAGAACCCATGAGAAAGAAGAAAAAAAGCAAAACAAAAATAAAACGAAAAAGAAAATAATCTTCACTCTACATTCTGACTCCGTAGTTCTTTCTCTGGATGCGGATGGCATTTTCTATCATGAACCTTTTGGAATTGTTTTAGGTCCTTGCATTGCCGAGAAGAGCTAAGGCTTATCAAAATCAGTCATCACACACTGTGACTGTTTCTGTGAACGTACTTTGTGTATTTAAAATACACTGTTTGCTACAAAAGTGATGGGTTCTACAAATAGTGTAAAAACTGACACAGGGTTTGTGTAATCTAGAGTAAAATTTACATTACAAATGCCCAATAATAATTAGTACAGCTACAGATAACACAACTTTTGCTATATCCTGAGTAGAAGCCCGAGTAGTGGGTTGGGTGCTAGGCAGCAGGAGGCAGCCTGGGCAGTGGAAAGATCTGAGTTTGACCACTTCCTCACCTGTATAACCTTGGCCTTCCCTTCTCTGGGCCTTAGTGTCCTCACCTATCAAATGAGGCAGTTAGAACAGATGATCTCTATGGTCCCTTCTATCTGTAATCTATGATTTATAGTCAGAAAGTCCTGGATTTAAATCCTGCTTCATGGAACTTAACAGCTGTGTGACCATAAGGAAGTCCCTTAACTTCTCTGAGCCTCAGTTTCTTCCTCTGTAAACTGTAGATTATCATCCCTATTATACTTGTTTCCCATGAGTGCTTTGAGGATCAACTGAAATCATGTATGGGAAATACTTCACAAACTTGAAAGAGCTATATTCAGTTCATTTCAATTGAAGTCTTCAAGGGCTGCCAGGTGCCAGGCATTCTCTGCAAGGCATGAGAAGAAAGGACTTGATCTTCTACCATATCAATGATGGTGGTGGTTATTTCCTGAAGGCAGAGTAAAGAAAACACAAATTTTGTTAAGTGACAACTGATGTTTCTTTGATTTCCTATGGTGCTTCAAAAACACATTCCTTGGCAATAAAATCAGTCAGTTAAAAAGTTAGATTATTGTTTTTGGTTTTGCGTGGTGCTAAGCTAGTTGGACAATCTTTGCAAGTTGAAACCTTTACCTTATGGAATGAGTTGTAGTTAAAAGTATTTAATTGTTCTAGAAAGACAATGGAATGAGTATATAATCTAATAAACTGCTTCTTTTCAAACTCTCAGATGAAATATGTTTATGTTTCAGTGAAAAATAAATCTTTGTTAGCTTTAAATGAAATTAAGAAATTACAAGAAAAAATGCCAAGCCATCAAGAGACAGTAGTTTCCCTACTCACTTAGAGGGTGTGTTTTCATGGCTATATAAAGGTACCAGGAATTTACTTTGAAGAACTCTGCATGACTGCATTCATTTGAATGTGGGATTCTATATTACCACTGTGGAGGCAGCTGGGCTTAGAATCAGAAAACCTGGATTCATCTACCTTCCCCTCCCCATGTGTTCCTCTGGACACAGTCATTCAGCCTTGTTCCTCTAGTAAATCCCTTGGACTTTGGCTAAGTCATCATCTAGATTGTGATTTCATGGATTGATGAAGGGACCTCCCCACGGTGACAAAATCATGACCTATTCATGTCTGCTCCTTCAGCCACCACACTAGGACCATCTGAAAACCAATTTTGTCATCCTTAGATATAAAAATAGCTTTTAAAAATCAATATTGTTGAACTTAGGGAGTTTACTGGTAGTAAAGAAACATGAATTCTAATTAAGTCAATTCACTAAAGTCCTCCTTCAGTACCACTTCATGATATAGAAGTGACCCTGAGTTCTGGAAAGACACACTAGTGGGACGCTAGCTGGGAGCAGAGTGGGGCACCATGCTGAAAAGTGTGTGGGGACCTGACTGTGAACTGTGTGTCTGTCTCTTGTATGAGAGCCAGACCAGCTAAAGTTGGCACCAGTACTTACCACCATCTTGGTTGTAGGGTGAATTTTTTTAGCCACAACTACTCTCAAAGATTGTCTCTTAAGTTGGAGAGGTATTGGTATGTATGTCAGTGGAAGGAATATCCACACCAAAACAGAGAATATCAGAACATTATTAAAAGTCAATGCAAGGTAGTATACCAATGCTACAACAGAGTCACTGTTGTATCCACCAGTATGTAAGCACCATGCTGCTGTTGAGTTTTGGTTTTGCTTCTATGAAAAAGAGGAAGGTCTGAAGTCTGAAAGAGAATGGATTATTCTTGATTATATTTGTATGGAATATGGAAGATGTTTTTGTGGGGTAGAGTATGAAGTTGTTAAGGCAGAAGCATAGTCAGAAGACACTAAGGATGCATGTATATAGATCTGTGTGGGGTCACAGAGTTGGACAGTACTGAACAACACACACACACACACACACACACACACACACACACACACACACGTATTTAGTTTTATGCCCAGAATGATAAAGAAGGGAACTAGCACTTATCTGAACAGAAGGAAATATGTGGTTAAACGGTTTCAGCTATAACTGCAGACTATTTCCCTTAGTCAAATGGAAGAAGTGAAGTCTTATATTTCTCTCCCTGAAATAAGGACATTGTATTGATAAGGTTTATTGGATCTTTTGACAGGAAAAGTAATTTTGTGTAGTAAGGAAAAAGGAGTAGCATAAATAGATTCAAACAATTAGCACCAGCCAAACACAGATTTTATTCAGTAGGATTTTGAGGGTAATTTTTCTGAGTATTTACAGTTATCACATTTTATCACTAAAATTTCACATTAACTACACCTTAACAGCATGCTATATGAAATTCATATGTGAAAAGCGTTCTGAAATCAATGAAGCTGGTATGTTGAGGCTGAAAAGAGCATTGAATTGGGAGCCAAAAGAGCTGAATTCAAATCCCAACTTTGCTTCTGACTACCTTAGTGATTCTGGGCAAGGCACAACTTTTGAGACTCTCTTTCTCAACTTGTACAGGAAGAGAAGGGATGGCACTGCATGGTCTTACCCCAAGTTTCTTCTGGCTTTAAATCATGATTTTAGCTTTTGCCTAAAAAATATAATTCTCAGTTATACACTTAAATAAAGTAATGAATGAAATCTGATCTTCCATTGAGATGGCACTAGAACTTGTACAGAACAAAGATTATACATTTGGTATGGGTAAATGAAGAAAATTATTCAAGTTATATATATGTTAAACCACGTGTTTTTATACTTTCTGAAGCTATTGAATCATTATATAAAGAAACAGTAAAAATTTGATTTAAAAAAGTTTTAATAATACAAATTTAATATTATGGTAACAAAACAAGACTTGTCCAGTTTTGTAGCCAGTAATCAATGTTCCGTGGTTGGAACAATTCAACAGTAATGTTTAGTGAATAAGTATCTTTACTAGTCCCTCTTCACTGTTTCTTGGTGGTGTTCGGGGAGCCCATTTTCTTTTCTTAAAATAACTTTTATTAATACTTCTAGGTTTGGTTTTGGTTTTGGTTTTTTTAAGCACAGTAATTTTCATATTTTACCGCCGGTACCACCTCAACACACAAAGTATCCCTCCCTTGTAACAAAGAAGAATAACTGAGTAAAACTAACCAACACGTTGTCTGGCAATGTTTGCAACATTCTTTACCTACAGTCCCCTGTCTCTCTTCCAGGAGAGAAGTGTTTTCTTTGTTCTTCTCCAGGGCCAATTTGAGCCATTACAGTTTCTCTGCATTTAAAATTCATTTAGTATTCTTTTCATTGATATAATTATAGTTATTTTATATGTTGTTCTCATGATTCTGGTGACTTTGGTGTCAGTTCATATAAGTCTTACAGTTCTCTGAATTCCTCATATTTGTAGTTTCCTACACTTTATTAATGTACTGTAGCAGTAGGATCATATTCCATTACATTTATGTATTACAGTTTGTTTAGTTATTCCCTGGTCAGTCATTACCCACTTTCACTCTAGGTTTGTGATTCTCTGTTGCTGCCACAAAAAAAATTCAACATTCAATATTTTCATATAGATGGGGCCTTTCTTCTATCTTTGACCTCATTGGCCTAGATACCTAGTAGTGGGAGCCCTCAGTTGAAGGTTATACACAGCTTCGTGACTTCTGTTGTTTGGTTACAAAGGGTTTCCAGAAGAACAGATTGTAAGTTTTGTGAGTGCAGGACTGTCTTTTGTCTTTCTTTGAATCCTCTATGCTTAGCACTTAGGTTTTAGTAAATGTTTGTTGATTAATTGATTGCATTCATGGCTCTACCCACAGAATGTTGATTTGTGCATGTTCTTGATGCTGTAATCTGCCCTCTTCTCCCATTGGCAGGTTGCTCCTGGAACCTCCATATTGTGGATGGGGCCAAGGTCTGCTTTCAGTTCCCCTTCTGGCCCTATTCTTGCTTCCTAGACTTCCAAACCATGTCTATTTAATGCAAATTTCTTTTCCTCAGCAATAATCTTAATAGCATTGATTTTGTTCATATAAAACCTTTTTAATTTTATGTTAAAATTGAAATTTTTTAAATTTACTTCTCATCTATTTCTTTTTTTAGTATTAATATATTTTATTTTTCCCCCAGTTACACATTAAAACAATTTTTATCCCTTCCTCTCCCCCCTCCTTGAGACAGTAGGCGATCTGATAGCTTATACATGTGCAGTCGTTCTCATCTATTTCTAAAGTACATCCCCACTTTTCCAACTCTGCCTCCCCTTCATGTGTTGTCTTCCCTTATTGGAATGGAAACTTCTTGAGAGTAGCATCTGTCTTGATTGTATCTATCCTCCAATGCTTAGTGAAGTACCTGGCACGTAAATATGAAGCAGTCGATGACTTTTTTCCCTGACAGTCTACTAGAAATTAGGTTTAGACCAACTTCTTACACTGTATACCTCAATAAACTTTAAATGAACGTGCAGTCTAAATGTTAAAGGTCATACCATAGCAAAATTGGACGAGAATCAGATCAGGTACCTTTCATAGCTTGGACAGGGGGAAAATTCTTAACCAAAAAAGGTGGGAGGGGGAGAGGAGGTAATTCACAAAAGATGATTGAGAAAATTTTCGCTACATGACATTAAAAGAACATTTTTGTGTGAGGAAAATTAAAGAAACTTAAAATATTGTTGGAATAACACGGATGTTGTTATTTGGGGGAAACGTCTGTATATTCATATCTCAAAAAAAGACCTGATATCCAGGATGTGTATAGGGACTAACAAAAAATAAAGGATGAAGAAACATTCCCCAATCAATAAGTAGTTAAACGATAGCAGCAAGTAGTTCATAAAAGAAGAATTGCAAATGATTAACAATCAGTAGGAAAGATAGCTCCAAGTTACTAATAATAAAAATGCAAATTGAAACAATACTTCATCCCTAGCAAATTGGGTATGATAATTGGAGGGGTTGTGGAAAGGTAGGTACACTGCCCTGTTGATAAAGCTGTGAATTGTACTAATCATTCTGAAAAGCAATTTGGAATTATGCTAAGAAAGCAACTAAAATACTGTACGCCTTGACTCAGAAATCCCATTGCTAGGAATATTCTCCAAGGCTGTAAATAATAGAAAAAGAAGAACTCACTCCAGTAAAGAACAGGAAACAAAGTTTGATACCCATCAACTAGGAAATGACAGAAAAGTACCGGAGTATTCTTGTACCATAAGAAATAAAGAAATGAACATTACAGGGAAACCTGGGCAAAATTCTGTATATTGATTCTAAGTGAAGTAAACTGGGCCAGGAAAATAATATAGATGTTGACTCATCATACTATAAATGGAAAGAATGTCCTCACCACCACTAACAAAAAACCTGAGAACACTCATTTTAATGATTAAATTTGGTCCCAAAGAAGACTCATAGATATTTGTGGGAGGGAGGCAGTCAGGATTAAATGACTTGTCCAAGGTCACTTAAATGTTAGTAAGCATGAGGCCAGGTTTGAACTCAGGTTCTCCCAACTCCAAGATCCGGTGCTTTCTATTGACTGTACCACATAGCTGCCCCCATTCAGATTCTTAAAGGTTCTATTAGTGGAACACAGTCTCTAGCAGTTTGTA
>JAQQSV010004433.1:0-14831 GCA_028646515.1 Pseudochirops corinnae | reverse complement strand
AGTTGAAGTGAATATATATATATATATATATATATACATTTATATTTATCTGTGTGTGTATGTGTGTGTAATATGTGTGTGGGCATATGTATGTTCTTGTAGACATAGACAAAGGGCACATGATGAGTTGAATATGAAGTGATGATATCTAAAAAATAAAAGTAAGAGGTGAGAGAGGAATTTATTGGAAGAAGGAGAAAGGGAGAGATAGATTAGGCTAAATTATCTCATATAAAAGAGGCAAGAGAAAAACTGTTACAATGGAGGGGAAGAGCAGGAAGGTGAAAGAGAATGGGACAAATTTATTCTCATTGAATTTGGCTTAAGGAGGGAATAACATACACACTCAATTGGGTATCTTACCCTACAGGAAAATAGGGGGGCAGGGGATAAGAGTAGGAGTGATAGAAAGGAGGGCAGATTGGGGGATAGGGTAGTTAGAAGCAAACATTTTTGAAAAGGGATAGGGTCAAAGGAGAAAATAGAATAAGTTGGGGTGGGATAGGATGGAGGGAAATATAGCTAGTCTTTTACAATATAACTACTATGGAAATGATTTGGGTAACTACACGTGTACAACCTATATTGAATTGCTTATCTTCCCAGTGGGGTGGGGGTGGAGGGAAGAAGGGAAAAAATCTGAAACTCAAAGTTTTAAAAACAAAAGTTTAAAAAATTTAAAAAAATAACAGAACTTAATCCACTTCCAAAAAATAAGATGAAGAGGAACAAGAGGGAGGAGGAGGAAGAGAAGGATGAGGAGGTAGATGAAGAAAAGGAGAAGGAAGAGAAGGAGGAGTTGAAAGAAGAGGAACAGTAGGAGATTAAAGAGAAGACTAATTGGGCAGCTCTTTTAATTACTGTTAGTATCATTCTTTCCTTTTGAAGTAGTAATCATAGATTTTTGACCCCCTCTTCCTCAATATAACAACAATAATAATCAAGCAAAAATATTTGTTATCCTTAGCTTTTCTTTCTTTCTCTAACTTTACCCATATGGTTGAAAAGGGCACTTTCATGTATTTATTTTTTATTTTTTTTAGTGTGTAAGCTTGCCCCTTGTGAACAAGTACTATGGTTTTGTTTTATTGTTTTTATTTTGAACTAAAAGAACAAAAAAGGAACATTTCATATAGACATAAAAACATAAAAGGAGTATTCTCTATGAAACCATGAATCTACATTTCATATAGGTACTTCTATTTTGATTACATAGTAAATTTTATCTTACCTTCAAAATTGCACTGCTTGGCTATGCTTTCACCTGAACTTCATTCTTTTCCCTTCTGTGCATTCAGGAAAAAAATATTTCAGTGACCTTCTATTTCTGTTGGCATCACTACTGCTAATGCATCTGACCTGCTTCTATCCTACCCCCAAATAAACACAACAAAGAAAAGAAAACAAAATACTATAACAAATAAGCATAGTCAGGAAAACATCAACAATAATAACAATAATATACGCATATCGTGGTGAAGTCCAAAAAAGTATGTCTCTGCATCTTTTGTCCAACACTTCTTTGCTAGAAAGTGGGTAACGTGTTTCATCATAGGCCCTCTGGAGATGTTGGTGGATCCATGTTCTTAAGAATTCAAAGATTTTTTTTTCCTTATGATGTTGTTACCCACATATAATTTGTTTTCATTCTACTCAATTCAGTGTATCAGTTCATACTACCCAGAATTCTTTGAAATTGGCTCTCATCATCTTTCATCCTGTGGTATGAGAACATTCCACTACATTCATAAACAACTATTTGTTCATCCATTTCTCATTTGTCTCAGAGGCAACTGAAGGTACTCCCTGAGATTATAGTACTTTTTGTATTATTTTATTCTTCCCAATTATTGCCCCTCTTTTAGGAAAAGGTAATTTGTTTTGCTTCTGATTATTCTGTTTTTGGTATTCTTCTTCTTAACCAGGCTTCTATCTCTGCTTTTTTTTCCATGTTGGGTTTGATATATTTGAGAATTAAAAATATGCATATGCATATATGTATGTGAGTGTATATCTGTTTTTAGTCTTCTTTTGCTTAGTTCAGATATGAATGAGATTCATTCAATGTCTACTACCCCATTCTTTCTGCCAAGTTCATACTGTCTTCTGAGGCACCCCAATTAGCAAGTTTTACCCTCTTTTCTTTTGAATTCCTTTTAGCATTCATTTTGTTTCCCTTCTTCAAACCCTCAGACCCAAACAATCCCACCTCTGAGACTTCTACTTTTTTCTTTAAATCTCTCAATAGCCTTAGATGTTAAGGTTCTGATAGGATATTTATTTCTTCTCTTTCTATTAGAATGTTAGCACTGCATCATCATACAGCTCCTTTCAAATTCTGAAACAAATTTAACTTTCTGGGTTTCTCTGGGTTC
Organism: Pseudochirops corinnae; assembly: GCA_028646515.1. NCBI lineage: Eukaryota > Metazoa > Chordata > Mammalia > Diprotodontia > Pseudocheiridae > Pseudochirops > Pseudochirops corinnae. Next base: position 12,456 of record JAQQSV010004433.1, on the reverse strand, counting down.
AAATTTTCTACTCTACCCTGATCTTTTCATCAGAAAGGCTTAAAAGTTCTCTGTTCAATTCAAGCTCTCGGCCCCTTTCCCTTCTGTAGTACTACACATGATTTTAAAAAAATGTGCTGTTTTTGGCTGTCATTCTATATATTTTGTGCCTTTTAGAATATTTTATTGAAAACCTCCCTTTCATTTTTTAGTAGAAACTTCCCAGGTTATATGTGATCCTGTGACTCCTTATCATTTGAATTGTTTCTTTCTGGATAGTATATATATAATTTGTGTATTTGATGTGGGAGCTCCAGATTTTTTTCTAAGACATTATTAAAAAATTTTATTTTGGAGTTATTTCAGGAGACAATTAGTAATTCTTTCTATATTTACTTTTCTCTCTAGTTCCAATAGATTTGAGAAATTTTCATTTATGATTTCTTGAGATAGCGTCAAAGGTTTTTTTTTTTAATAGTTTTCATGGAATCCATTGATTCTCATTATTTATATGTGATTGGTTTCAAAAGTCAGGGTTTTTTTTTTTTTACTTTAGATGTCTTATATTTTTTAATCTCTTAATTTAGTTCTAATATTTCTGGCTGTCCCATGGAATCATTGATTTCTTTGTGGTCTATTCTCATTTTGAGGGAGTTTAGTACTTGAGTAATGTTTTGTACTTTTTCTTCCAAGCTATTTACTTTACTATCGATACTTTCCTCCAAAGTTTTTATTTCATTTTTTCTCTTGCTTTGTTGTTAAGTCTTTATCTGGCAAAAAGTCCTATTCCCCACCCCTGCCTCACTTTTAAGTTTTTGTCTGCAACTTTTACAGAGTTCCTCCTCTTTTGGGGAAAATCTATAAATTTGCAACTATTTTCAATACTGGATGGTATTTTCATTAATTTACTCATTGCTGCAGCTTTAATTCCTAAATTGGAGCTTTGAAACAGGCTCAGGAACTGCCGTCTGGTTGATCTTGCTTGGTTTTGTTCTGGATTCCATGGGTTCCTTCACTGACCTTTATGTTCTGGGATTAGGCTCTCCTATTCCTTTGAGGTGCAGAGTTCTACCAGAATCCTTTCTGGTACCTCAGGACAGTATTAGAGACCTCAGAGTCCTGGGCTATTCTGGTTTCAGTGCTAAGGTGAACATATTGGTTGTTGCCCACTTCCATTACTTAGGTAATATAAGGTCTTATTCCTGAAGATTTATGATCACCCTAAGACTTTCTCAGGGGAACCATCTTTTCCTTATGAATTACATGCATACTGGTGATACTAGCAGTGCTTTTACATGTGACTTCCTTTTTTTATTGATCTTATGCTTTTGCTCATTTCTTCTTTAGTTACAGAACAAAAGAAGCACTTTTTGGACATTTTCATAGAATTCCTTGGTTATATTTGTTCTGGTATGAACTGCAGCGTTTTTTTTGAGTTGGCATCTGTGAGCTAAGTGGTCTGCCTTCATTTAGAAAGTCATCTTTGCCACAAGTCTCACTTTAACTTTTCTTACTAACTTAAGCACATCATAACACTATTCTTTTAGTACCACACTAAATTTTTACAGTTATATTTTGCTATTTGACCTTGCTTACATCTTCTATAAATGTCTTTTTTAAAATCAAAATTGTTTCAGAAATTTCCTTCATACAGAGAATGGTTTTTTTCACAAAGTCCCCTTTTTACTGCTTTTCATAAGTGTTTATCTCTTTTTTTTTCAGAATTTTGTTCTCCAGATCTTCTTATTCCTCTCAGGATGACTTTCATTATAATTGTTATTCTCTGGTATTCAGACTTTCCTTCCGAAACTTTTGAAATCCTTATTCTCAAAATCTCAATGTGTGTGTGTGTATATGTGTGTGTGTGTGTGTGTGTGTGTCTGTCTGTCTGTCTGTGAAGTATTTGGAAAGACAGTATAGGAACTGGCACATAGGTTCTATATAAATGCTGGAAATATTTATTATTAGTATTATTTTTCTTATTTTTACTACTACTAGTAGTTATTATCTGTTTATATAATTCATTTTAGAACAGTTAAAAAAGTTTCATAAAGCAATTTTTAAAGCAAAAAATAAAATTCCAAGTAGTGTACTATAACCAATGAAAATAATTCCTATCTCCTAGACATTGAGAAACTAAAGGACTACACAACAAGAATGAGTGTTCATAATTGTGATTCTATAGACTTATTTGCTCCTTAATTGTCTAAGGCAGATTCACTAATATTCAAATAGGGAGATAGGGAGAGAGGGAAAGAGGGAGGGAGGGAAGGAGGAAGGGAGGGAGGGAGAGGAAGAGATGAGTGAATAAGGTCAATTGGTCTCATGCATCCCCTTTTGCCCTTCTTTTTGTCTTTGAATGGTATACTCTTTCAAAGCAAGCACTCTTTCAGAATGTAATACAAATGAGATAATCATTATCTGAAAATAAAATACATTTAAAACTACAGATGTTAAATTTTAAAAAGAGCAAGGTTAAAAAGAGCAGGAATATTCAGAGGGTTGATGATGTTGGAGAGAAAGGAAGTGGAGAATGGAAAAGTTTAGCAGGTCCCAGTGATGCTAAACTGGATAGTAAGGAAAATAGCAAAAATTATGTCTAAACAGATTACTCCTTAAATGAGTCAGTGAGTTAGACAAGGACCCAACTAATCATGGGTATATTCAAATTGCGGGTCACGGCATCCTTTACTAGCAATCAGCTTGCTGCTGGCACACATCTACATTTCCAGGGCCCCTCCTTTCCCAGAGCACAAAAGATTCTGGCCTCTCCCTATCACACACAGTTTTTACCTCTCAATATTCTTTAGAGAGGGAGGGCTAGGAATAATCATTTAATAAGCCCCTACTATGTGCTAGGCACTATGCTAAGCATCTTACAAATATCTCATTTGAGCTTCTTAACAACACTGGAAGGTAGATAGTATTATAATCCCCATTTTAGAGTTTGTAAAATTAAGGCAGACAAAGGTTAAGGAACTTGCCTAGAGTCACATAGCTAAGAAGTATGTGAGGCTGGTTTTGAACTCAGGTCTTCCTGACTGAAGGCCCAGGCACCTAGCTGCCATGAATCTTCACTCCCTTTTTTTCCAGTTTGGAGAAAAACCTTAAAAATCTGCATTTCCTGTTAATCCCTTTACTGATGAAAGTAACTGTTTCTGATAAGATTATGAATGAATTCTCTCCATTCTGTGATTATCTGTGGATTGGACTAGAATACATCAACTCTGAGATTCTGTGATACTGATATTTACCCTACATCACATGTTCTCCTAAAACAGTGATTCTCAACCTTCCTAATGCCATGACCCTTCAATACTCGTATGTGGGCATATCTGTATGTGGGCAGACCTGCCTGGAGACGGATAGAGGAGCCGTGTCTTGGTTCCTAAGACCATCGGAAATATGTGTTTTCCAATGATCTTATGTGACCTCTGTGAAAGGGTCGTTTGACTCCCAAAGGGGTCACGACCCATAAGTTGAGAACTGCTGTCTTAAAAGAACAAAAATCAATGCTACACATTATCAGCAAAACTTATACTCATTATTAATATTTATTTTTTTTGTAAACGAGTCCCATAGTTTTCTAGGTACTAACCTTTCATGACTGGCGGAAAGTGACTGTGTTTTAAATTTTGACACAAATCCTTAAGTATGGTGGGGGTGATCTGTGTTTCATCTTAGGGCACTGAAATTTAGAAGGGTTATGACAGCAAAGAAACAATTAAGCTTTGTGCTGGTCAATAAGAATTGGTGAAAATTTGAAGTTACTAAAGGGTACCTTATTTTACGTCCCTGCCAATCCACAAACTCCAGGTGAGTGAGTTGCTCCTTGGCATGATCCTACTCTGTTACCTGTCCAACCCTCCCTCCCCTATACAAAAATCCAATAGCATATTCCATATAACTTTCTCCAGGTGTCAAAATTTCAGTTTTTTGGCTTTGATTAAGCATATGGCACCCAGCATCGAGCAATTTGTATATTGTAGGTGTTCAATAAATATTTACTGATTAACTGAGTAAGATAGAACCCTGAAAGTAGCCAGTGGAATGCTATAAGTTAACACTAATTCTATCCTTGTTTCCTGAAACCTCCTGAGGTTTGATTTAGCCTTACCTACTCACTCTGAATGCAAGTCAGGTAGTTGGTTCAGATAACTGATAACCCAAATTAGTTCAATATGCAACTATACTCTCATAAAACTCTGTGGTGTTGCATTTAAATATTTAACATGTCCTTAGCCAGCCTATTTTGTTCCTTCTTTAGAAAAATACATACAAAAAAATCACCTACCATCCTAAAGAAGATAAATTTCTAGCTACCTTTCTAACTACCTCTTTTGAAAATAATATACTGGATCTTCTATGTCATTAAGAAAGGGAAAACTCTTCATCTATTTTTATATCAGTGATTAAAAATCATAAACAAAACTTAAATTTTCTGATAAATGACTTTGGAATGAATTGGTTTAGGGCTCTGTTTATGTTTTTCACATTCTATTTGTTTCTCTGTAGCTTTTCTAGCTGCTTTCAGCAGAATGCTGAGATGAGCATCTTTTAATTGACAAAACCTTTGCCATTTTATCCAGACCTCTTGATCCAGTCATCAATCGTTAGTGCTCGTTAAAACTGAACAAAATTAACCTAAATGAGCACATCCTAAAACAATGGGCTGAATGCAGTTCTAGCTAGGGTGACATTGACTTGAGATCAAAATATAAGACCCCAAACCTTTACCACATGGAAATCTGCAGTGTTAGGATTACAGGGAAAAGGGGGAGAGAGAGGGAATGATATGGAGGAGGGATGGAGGGTGGGTAGAGAATAGGACCACTTCCAGTGCCAGGGAGTTTTACATATCACTGAATCAGCATTATCAGCAGTCAGGGAACATCATTGACATTTGACTTATTCTATCAGCCATTCCACCAATCGGTGCTGTCACTTTGACTTGAAGAGCTTCTAATGGATTTGACAATGTTCAGACCAGCTAAAATATGGAGTGCTTCTGATGCTTAGGTGGGAGGATCTTTGCATTGCTACTTTAAGAGCTTTTTTTTTTTCATCTTTTCTGCATCACTGTAAGCACCACTCTACCAACCAGGGCAAAAATCACAAGGCATGAATCCCCAGCTTCTATAATTGGCCTCTATTTTGTATCAGTGTATCTTTCTCTCTCTCTTTCTGTGAATGTGTGTGTGTGTGTGTGTGTGTGTGTGTGCATGCTTATCAAAAAAGTATATAGGTAGCATTTAAGTTCTAAATGAATTCCATAATAATAACTTGCACGTAGTGCTTTAGAATTCATAAAGTGCTTTAAGTACAGTACATAAAGGCAACCTTATAAGAAAGGTAATGCAGATATTTTTATCCCCATTTTACAGAAGAGCAACTGGAAACTCGGAGAAGATAAGTGACTTGACCACAGTCATTCATTTAGTAATTGTCAGGGATGGGATTTGAACCAGTCTTTCTGTTTCCAAGTTGATGCTGGATCTAAGTCTTATCTCTGTGTTTATTACCTGTAAGACTATGGGCAAGTCTGTCTGTTTGTCCATCTGTCTTAGTTTGTCTCTATTTCTAACTCTGTCTCTATCTATGACTGTCTTTCTATGTCTCTGACTCTGTCTCTCCATCTCTCTGTCCCTCTCTGTCTCACTTGTCTTTCACACTCTCATTTGTTAAACAAGCAAACAACACCTAAGGGTTGGACTCAATCTGCAGTTCTTAATCATTTTTGTATTATGGTACCATCTGGCAGCATGGTAAAGCCTGTGTCACTCTTTTTCTGAACAATAATCTTAAATAATTAGGGAAAAAAACCCTGAATTTCAGTCAGAGGTTAGTGAAAACTTTTTTTTTCCAATTCAAGTTCATGGACTTCTGAAATTTATCCATAGGCCCCTTGGGAGTCCAACAATCTCAAGTTAAGAATCCCTGGATTAGATGATCTCTAGATTTCCTTGTATTCCTAAATTCTGTGATCCTGTTTTAGGAGACATATATTAGGAGGGGAAGGAAGGTAAGAAGAGGAGAGAATGATGCAATATTAATGATGTAACAAGGTGTGTTCTATCTTCATATTTTAGAGAAGCTTTTTCACATTCTCTTAAAACTAGAAATTACTCAGTCTAATTTATGTGGTGCTTTAGCATTCAAAAATGCTTTTCTGAGGGGGTGGAGCCAAGATGGCAGACTAAAAGCAGGGACTTGCTTGAGCTCTCCCCAAACCCCTCCAGATATTGGTAAAATTGATTCTAAACAAATTCTAAAGCAGCAAAACCCACAAAATGACAGAGTGAAACAAATGTCCAGCCCAAGATAATGTGGAAGGTCAACAGAAGAGGTCTATTGCATCAGGCTGGGAGAGGAGCACAATCTAGTGTGGCCCACATAGGCACTGACTGGGCCCCCCAGCAAACCTGGGGCAACCATCAGGGGACTAAATCATTGGTAGCTATGGTGGTTTCCAGACTTCTCAAATAACAGGATGACTTAGCATGTCAGTAGGATATGACTGTCAGACATAGGTGGGAGAGGATTGTGAGCTGGCTCTAGCCCCAGGGTGGCAGTGGCAATGGCAGTTGCTTCCTTGGCCCACAGATGGTGGGGGGATCAAGCAGCTGATCACAGGGGGATTGCAGGGATGTCTTTTCTTTTGCTGAGGCAGGATTATCTTGCTTTGCCCTGTTTGGATCTGGGCCACAGTCTTGGGTGGCAGTTATGGGATGAGAAGGAGCACTGGCATAGTGGAACTTGTGGTAGTGCTACAGAGGGAACACTCCTCACAGTTCAAAGGCAGAAAAGAGTGATTGTGGTCATTCTCAGACCACAGCACAGGCCACAAAAATAGTAAACACCTCTTCTTTGATCATACCACCTTGGAAGAACTGAAAATTTACAGGCCCCTAGAAGTATCTCTAAAAACAGCTGCACAAAATTCCTGGAGCTTGTTAGAGTGTACCCTCTACTCTAGAAGTAGAGTCCTACCTTAACAAAGAGTTAAAAAGTCAAGTAATTGTCTGGGAAAATGAGCAAAAAGTTAAAAAAATAAAAATCTGACTATAGAATCTTACTTTGGTGACAAAGAAGATCAAAACAAGCAAGCAGAAGAAGACAACAAAGTGAAAGCTCCAACATCCAAAGCCCCTAAGAAAAATATGAATTGGTTTCAGACCATGGAAAAGCTCAAAAAGATTTTGAAAATCAAGTAAGAGAAGTAGAGAAAAAAATTGGGAAGAAAAATGAAAGTGATGCAAGAAAACTAAAAAAAAAAAAAATATTTGACAACTTGCTAAAAGAGACCAAAAAAATACTGAAGAAAATAACACCTTAAAAAATAGACTCATCCAAATGTCAAAAGAGGTCCAAAAGGTCAAATAAGGAGAAAAATGACTTAGAAAGCAGAACTGGCCAGATGAAAAAGGTCATTGAAGAAAATAATTCCTTAAAAATTAGAATGGAGCAAATGGAAGCTAAGGACTGCATGAGAAATCAAGAAATTATAAAACAGAACCAAAAGAATGAAAAAAAAAATAGAAGGCAATGTGAAATATCTTATTGAAAAAACAACTGACCTAGAAAATAGATCCAGGAGATATCATTTAAAAATTATTGGACTACCTGAAAGCCATGATCAGAAAAAGAGCCTAGACATCATCTTTCAAGAAATTATCAAGGAAAATTCACCTGACATTCTAGAACCAGAGGGTATAATAGCTATTGAAAGAATTCACCAATTGCCTCCAGAAACAGATTCCAAAAGGAAAACTCCTAGGAATATAGCAGCCAAATTACAGTGTTCCCAGGTCAAGGAGAAAATATTGCAAGCAGACAAAAAGAAAAAAAATATTCAAGTATTGTGGAAACACAATCAGGTTAACACATGATTTAGCAGCTTCTACATTAAGGGAGTGGAGGGCTTAGAATGTGATATTCTGGAGGTCAAAGGAGCTAGGATTAAAACCAAGAATCACCTACCCAGCAACACTGAGTAGAATCCTTCAGGGGGAAATTGGACATTCAATGAAATAGAGGACATTCAAACATTCTTAATCAAAAGACAAGAGCTGAATAGAAAATTTGACTTTCAAATACAAGAATCAAGAGAAGCATGAAAAGGCAAACAGGTAAGAGAAATCATAAGGGATGTATTAAAGTTGAACTATTTACATTCCTACATGGAAAGATGATATTTGTACCTCATGAGACTGTTGTCAGTATTAGGGTAGTTGGAAGGAATATGTGTGTGTGTGTGTGTGTGTGTGTGTGTGTGTGTACATTTATATATACATATATACACATACATATGTGTGTATGTATATGTATATGTATGTGTGTATATACACACACACACAGAGAAAGAGAGCACACTGTGAGTTGAATATGAAGGAATGATATCCAAAAAATAAAATCAAGGAGAGATTAAGAGGAATGTACTGGGAGAAGGAGAAAGGGAGAGGCAGAATGGGGTATATTATCTCACATAAAAGAGGCAAGAAAAAGCTTTTACATTGGAGAAGAAGAGGGAGAAGGTGAGAGGGAATGAGTGAACTTTACTCTCATTGGATTTGACTTAAGGAGGGAATAAGATACACACTCAGGTGGGTATGGAAATTCATCTTACCCTACAGGAAAGAAGGGGGGAAGGAGAGAAGATGGGGGGGGGGGAACAATAGAAGAGAAGGCAGATTGGAGGAGAGCATAATTAGAAGCAAATGCTTTTGAGGAGGGACAGGATCAAAGGAAAGAATAGAATAAATGGGGAGTGCCATAGGATAGAGTGAAATGCAGTTTAGCCTTTCACAACATGACTATTATGGAAGTATTTTGCATAAATATACATGAATAACCTATATCTAATGGATGCCTTCTCAATGAGGGTGGATGAGAAGAGAAGAAGGGAGAGAATTTGGAACTCAAAATTTTAAAAACAAATGTTAAAAATCATTTTTACGTGCTACTGGGAAATGAGATATACAGGCAGTGGGGTATAGAAATCTATTTTGCCCTACAGAAAGTTGATAAAAGAAGTGGGTGGTGATAGAAGGGAGGGCAAAATGAGGGAAGGGGTAATCAGAATGCATGCCATCTTGGAGTGTGGGTAGGGGAGACGTGGGAAGAAAATTTGGAATTCAAAATCTTGTGGAAGTGAATGGTGAAAACTAAAAATAGATTAATTAAAAATACTTTTTCATTGAAAATCCCATTGCACCTTCACAAGAACTCTATGAACCAAGTAGTGTAAATATGATCATATGCTTTCTACAGAGGAGAAATTAGAAACTGGAAACTAGAAACTGAGTCCCAGAGAGATTGAGGGGCCATGACTAAGGAAATCCAGTTGTGGCAGCCTGAGCCCTTGAACCTAGATCTTTTGATCCCAGGTTTGACATTTTGCCTGGCAATTTTGAGTACTGTGAGGGAGTATATTTACTGTTTAAGATGGCATCATTTGGAGATTGTTTCCAATCATTTCAATTACACTGAGCTTGTTAAAGTGCAGGAATCCTACCTGTCTCTTGTTTGTTTCCCTCACAGAGGAAATGAAAAGCCCTGGGTGGGACTGATCCATTGTCATTCCCCCCACCCTCTGCCCCTACCAACCTCATCCCACCTTCTTCAAAAGCTGAGTAAGCTCTGAGCTGCTTTCTTGCCTTGTGTATTATATAATTTTCATTAAAAAAAAAATGGGAAACTAGTTTGACCTAAAGTTTCAACTAAAATATTATTAAGAGCTGGCTGATGAAAAATAACACCCAGTACTGTGTTCCAGAAAGTTGGCTGGGGAAAGATTGGATGTTAAAGGGAAAGTAGAGAAATATTTCTGCCTTTCCAGGGTCCAAGACAGCCTGGTGGCCTTATAGTAAGGTGAGCTGGTTCAAGTAAGTTTTAACCATGGTGATAATAGTAGAGATGATAAAACACTAGATTTGGGGAGAGAGAACTTGGGTTCCCATCTAGTCACTACTTTTGTGCATTTGGGCAAATTATTTTCCTTCTCTGAGTCTTGATTTTCTCATCTATGAAAAGAGGTTGATGGATTGGGATCAGAATTTTAGACCTGAAAATCTTTATAAAGAGCCCCTCATTTCACAGAGATAAATCTGAGACTCAGAAGTTGTGAATGGCCCAAAGACCTCGAAATAGCAAGTCTCAAATTGGGGTCTTCCAAATCCACATTCAGCACTATTTCTTCTATATATATTACCTCTCAATTGATCATTTCTAAGGTCCTTCCTACCATAACTCGAAATATTCAGATGCTGGGTTGCCACTTACTACCTATCTATGACTAAGTTATTTCCCTTCTTGGCCTTACCTACCTTATTGGCAAAATGGAAATATTAACTTTCACACTGAGGAAAGCTCTCCTTAAGAGATAAAGCATTGTAAAATTGTATTATCATTTCAAAATTATTAAGAAACATGTTAGATAAAGATAGACAAAGAGAGAGAACTAAAATTTAGAAGATACTTGGAAAAGCCATTCCTTTTGCATCCAGGTTGGACACTCTTGATTATAGTATTATTAATAATAGGCACTTACATGATGCCTTGCTAACATCAATGCTTAATATAATGCTGGTTCTAAGCCAGAACATTTTACTGCAATCCATGCCAAGTTTGATCTGGGAAAGGAAATATCAGTTCTCGTAACAGCTTTCTCAATGATATAATGTTACTAACCAACACTAGAAGGAATCAACGTTTGGCCTAATATTAAAAATGTGCTGTACTAATGCAAAAAAGAAGAGAAAAGATGTAAATCAATAGCTTTCTGTGGGCAAATCACTCCCCACCCCTTGCTGCAAGCATTCTGAGGGAATGAGATGACACCAGTATGATGAGAACAATTCTTAGCTCTCTGCCCCAAAATGCATAGAGTGGCAACAAAACATTGAATAGACCATTATCAGGATGGTAAAAACAGGACCATTTCTCCACCATGTGCATAGTATTTGCCACTTGCAAAAAAAGTATAATAAATAATTTAGTCTACCTTTAATCAAGTGGAAATTAAAGATGGGAACCTATTGCTCAAGATTGTTTCAGAGATCATCTGCTATCTTAGCAATACTGATGAAAACTGCTATCAAAGCAAGTATCTCTTTAAAAACACATTCCAAATACAATTAGGAATGTCAAAATGACCCTTTTTATCTGGTTTAAGTAGAAGTAAAATTTAGATTTAGAACTGCATTTGTATAACCTCCATGTTTCCCAATCTCGTGATAACCTATTTCCTTGTGCCATAAAGGGAACAAGTACGGAATGTCTCAATTGCCAGTGAAGGTTAGTCTCAGAATTTCATAACCATATTTCTTTCCAGCAACTGCACTAATTTCCACCACCTTTTTCCCCCAGTTAGAGTTGAAATCAGCAACCTTTTTCTTAGTTTGACAGTTTTTGGATACTATTCTTAGCTGAGATTCAGAAACACAATATAAGGGTTTACAAGTAAAACCCTGATCTCCCCATCTTTTTTTTTTTTCTCTTTAGCTCAGAGTGTAAAATCTGAAAAAGGTTTCCTAGTAGTTATTGTCTGGGGATTTCTTTCTTCACCTCTTTGTTCTTATTGACTTGGGCAGCCACTTTGTCCCATAAATAACCACGGAAATTCGTTCACATTCTTTCTATATTTATTTTTTAGTTGTGTTGTCTTTTATTTGACAGGCAGCAAATGGATTTTGTCCCATTTTTTAAAAAGAACAAACCCAAATTTATTAATTCAGTAATAATTTGTTAAGTGACTGTCCCATGGTGCTGGGTGCTGTGGGGAACAAAAAGTGAATAAACATAGTCTCTTCTCTTAGGAAGCCTGTAGTCCAATAAGGTAGATAAGTCTAATGTAAGCTGGAATGCAAAAGTACAATAAAAGGTGTATAAAGTGTTAAGGATGTTGAAAGGAAAGAGAAATTACTTTGGCATACAGGAAGTAACAGGTGCTCTGGAATCATGAGGACTTGGTTTTAAATTGGGACTCTAATTACTGCCTGTGCCACATTGGATAATTACCAATATCCTTGAGACTCAGTTTCCTCATTTGTCAAATGACAGCACTATAATACATGGGCTTTTAGTTCCCTTCTAGCTCTATATTTGTAATACCATGTTTTTAATTTTCTTTTATCTGAATTCATAGTGTTTTACTTTTTTCCCCAAGTACCTCTTATAATCTGACATCCTTTTTAAAATTTTTTTTATTTTTATTTTTTTTTTTTAGATTCAAATCTGGAAGGCACCTTAGAGGTCATTTGGTCCAATCCTTTCATTTTAATTTTAAAAATTATTTATTTTCAGTTTTCAGCATTGTAACGATACTAGGATTTGAAGATCTTCCACGCCCCTTGAGCTTGCTGATGTAGCAGGAAGGGGTGGAGCAAGAGAACGCCGGAGCCAAGCTAGTCTCCGTGCGGGTTCGGACTGGAAGCGGCGTCAGAGGCAGTGGCTGCGGCTGCGAACTCCTTTTGCTTT
>JAQQSV010004432.1:0-14832 GCA_028646515.1 Pseudochirops corinnae | reverse complement strand
GGTTTTATTTTTCTCCTGTTAGAATAGTAAAGTCAGAATAGAAGATCTCCAAGATCTTTCCAGGTTTATAATAATGTTATTATATAATGGAACATTGTCGAAAAAAATTCATAAAAAATATAATAGTCATTTTTATAATAAAGAAAAAATATTAGATAAAGGAAACATTTTACTAGAAGCCTCCAAATAACAAATGTTTAATATAGTTCATCCTATTAATGAGAAAATTGATTTTCAAAATTCCCATATATTATCTCCATGACAAATGGTTCTCCGTCTACCACCACCCCTACAAAATGTAGTATTTTTGTAGGGTTAAAAAGAAAATTCATTAGCACAGGAGAGGTCTGAAAAAAGCAGCAAGGCAATGTCTTGATTATGAAGTGAATAAAATACAACACTTAGATGCTTTCCCTTTCTTTGATTCTTCAGGAAGTTTTTGGTGTTTTAATTTATGATTGAGTATAACATTTATGAAGTCTCCAGTATTCAAAGCACTTCACTTAGCAGTAGCAGATAAGAAATACACACACACACACACACACACACACACACACACACACACTTGTTTTTTTTTTTTTTTAATTACTCTAAGTCTAATGAGTTTACAACCTAGGAGAAGATGGTATATGTGGCAAAAATCCAGTCGGAACAAGTTCCAACACCTAAGAACAGTAAAAAGGAAAATAAAATGTTTCCCAAGCAGAGTGTGTTTCTGACCTTAATTCTTCTGAGAAGCTTGGAACCTATCTACCAGATTTAAATGTGTTTTTGGTGCTCACAGAGAATTGATTGCCACTCTTATAGACATTCCCAGTAAAGCAACAAGGAAAAAGAGATCATTCTATTCAGTGGCTTTAAGAACATTGAAAATTCAGGCTCTGGGGATGGGAGGAAGCACTATTAGTAAAACTGAATTGACTGAATTAGCCAACGCCATCTATGTCAGCTCAATTCTTCTAAAAAAGTGTATGTAGCTCTATAAGCATATGGATAAAGGAGTTGCATGTGGAATCACTTCACCAATCTATTCAAGATAATACACTTTTCTCACTTCTGAGATAATGCTGCTATTCTCTTTTGGAAAGACTGAGAAATCCTAAATGAAATTATAAAATGATATTGTATAACCTATAAAAAAAATCCAGAATATAAACATTTAATTGAACGTTGTTTCCTTATAAGTAGGTATCATATGAAGATATATTAAGGTACACCCAAAATGCTATCCTATTTCATGGTTGCTGGTGTGTCATTCACCCTATATCTCTTTGCTCACTACTCTCAGTATATGATTGATTCACATCTTTTTCCAGCAACATATGATCTTGATGATAAGTTTCCTGTCATTTATCAGGTAAAAAAAAATAATGTTGTATCTTGTATCTTTCTCAATTACATATAAATAAATTTTTAAATTTAAAAAAAAATTTCATTTACAAGTTATTTCCCCCTTCCTCCTTTCTTTGAAAAAAACAAACAAACAAGGAATGTGATATTGATTACAAATGTGCAGTCATGCAAAATATTTCCACATTATCAATGTTACAAAAGAAAAGAAAGACCCCCCCCAAAAAAGAGAAATAATAAAAGAAAATAATTTTAAAAGCAGAAAAGGTATGCTTTAATCTGCATTCAGACTTAATTAGTTCTTTGTTGACATACATGAATTACTGACATTAGATTGTTTCATGATGATGATGATGATGATGATGATGATAAGAATTATTTATGAATTCCAGGTTTCATCAATATAGGGCACTTCTGGTGTAAAATGAGATACACCAAGGAAAAACAGTTCCTTATCCGTACTATATCTTTGTATATAGTTTCCAAGATAAGGGAGACAAAATGAATTGTTCATCATCACATAATATGCAACAGATGACAGATTTAATCTTGGTCTTTCTGAACATCTTCATTCCATTAAGCTAATTTTAATGACTTTTTATAAGGTGCAAGAATGAGTTTTTTCTTTATGCTTTTAATTTTAGGTTTCTACAAATTCAAAATCGACTAAAATTTTCACTTACTCTCACTTAATTTGAATCATAACTATAGCAAATCAAAGTAGAAAGGCATATTCCATGCTATATTAGCTTCTTTTTTTAAAACACATTTAATATGCAATATATCTTTCTACATCTACCATTTGTTTTATACAATCTGATGTTCAGTGCAAAGTTTTTGCAAGATATTCTTTAGTCTCTCATCATGAAACTTTACTTTTATCACATTGTATATAGAATTTATCTTTGGCAAACAATCCATTATTCCACATCTATCTTTGATTATAATTCAGACATTTTAAATAAGTTTAAATAAAGTGAATTGCTAGACTACTGAAGAATGCTATTTCTATTTTTTTTTAATTTATTTATTTTTAGTTTTCAACTTTCATTTCCACAAGATTGAGTTTCATTTTTTTTCTGCCTGTCTTTCCTGTTCCCCCAACCCAAAATAGCGACCCTACTGAATACCCCTTCCCATAATCTGTTCTATCTTATATCCTCCCCCTTAACCCCCTAACTTTCTAGTAGGGCAAGATTGGTTTCTATACCCCAGTACCTATATATGTTATTTCCCAGTTGCACATAAAAAACAAATTTTTCAACATTTGTTTCTAAAACTTTGAGTTCCACATTCTTTTCTGCTCCTCCCTCCTTATCCATCCCCACTGGGAAGGTAAGCAATTCAATATATATTGTGCATGTGTAGTTTTCCAAATCATTTCCATAGTAGTTATATTGTGAAAGATTTACTATATTTCCCTCAATCCTATCCCTCCCCCCACTTAATCTATTTTCTCCTTTGACCCTATCTCTTTTGAAAAATATTTGCTTCTAACTACCTTCTCCCCCAATCTGCCCTCCCTTTTATTCTCTCTCCTCTTATCCCTGACCCCACTATTTTCCTGTAGTGTAAGATACCCAATTAAGTGTGTATGTCATTATCTCCTTAGGCTAAATTCAATGAGAATCTGGTTGTCCCATTCCCTTTCACCTTCTTGCTCTTCCCCTCCATTACAACAGTTTTCTCTTGCCTCTTTTATATGAGATAATGTACCCTAATCTATTGCTCGCTCTCTTCTTCTCCCAATAAATTCCTCTCTCATCTCTTAATTTTATTTTTCAGTTATCATCCTTTCATAATCAACTCATCCTGTGTCCTCTGTCTATGTCTACTTGAACATACAAATGTCTACACCAACATATATATTTACATACACATACATCCTCCTATACAAATGTATATATTCCCTTCAACTATCCTCATATTGAGAAAATTCTTATGAGTTACAATGATTGTTTTTCAATGTAGGAATGTAAAATTTTCAGCTTTAATAATTTCATTGTGACTTTTTTTTTCCTGTTTATGCTCTCATGCCTCTCATGCTTCTTGCATTTGAAAGTTAAATTTTCTTTTCAGCTCTGTTGTTTTTTTTTTTTCATTAAGAATGCTTGAAAACTCCTCTATTTCGTTGAATCACCACAGTTTTTCCTGTAGCATTATATTCAGTTTTTCTGTGTAGGTGTTTCTTGGTTATAATCCTATCTCCTTTGACCTCTGAAATATCATGTTCCAAGCCCTTTGATCACTTAAGGTAGAAGCTGCTAGGTCTTGTGTTATTCTGATTGTGTTTCTACAACACTCAAATCGTTTCTTCCTGACTGCTTAAAATATTTTCTCCTTGATCTGGGAACTCTGGAATTTGGCTTTAATATGCCTAGGAGTTTGCTTTAGGGGATCTTTTTCGAGAGTTCATTGGTGAATTTTTTCTATTTCTATTTTGCCCTCTGGTTCTAGAATATCAGGCCAATTTTCCTTGAGAATTTCTTGAAAGATGATGTGTAGACTCTTTTTTTCATCATGGCTTCCAGGTAGTCCAATAATTTTTAAAATTATCTCACCTTGTTCTATCTTCCAGGTCAGTGGTTTTGCAAATGAGATATTAAACATTGCCTTCTATTTTGTCATTTGTTTGTATCTGTTTTATAATGTCTTGATTTCTCATAAAGTCATTAGCTTCCAGTTGCTCCAATCTAATTTTGAAGGAGTTATTCTCTTCAGAGAATGTTTGAAATTCCTTTATCATCTGGCAAATTCAGCTTTTTAAAGTATTCTTCTCCTCATTGGCTTTTTGGGCCTCTTTTGCCATTTGAGTTACTCTATTTTTTAAGGAGTTATTTTCTTCAGTGTATTTTTGGGTCCTCTTCAGGAGGTTGTTGATTTGTTTTCCATGATTTTCTTGCATCATTCTCATTTATATTTCCAATTTTTCCTGCACTTCTCTTACTTGATTTTCAAAATCTTCTTGAGCTCCTCCATGGCCTGTAACCAATGCATATTTTTTTCTTGGAGGCTTTTGATTCAAGAGTTCTTACTTTGAAGTCTTTCTCCCTCTCCATGCCTCAATCTTTTTTGTCCCCAAAAAATGATTCTATCATTTGTTTGTGCTTCTGTTGTTTGTTCATATTGGCACCCAATTACTAGACTTTTGAACTCTTTGGTACATTAGAACGCTGCTTCCTGAATAGAGAGAGCTATGTCCCAAATTGCTAGAGTTTTTGTAGCTGCTCGAGCTATTAGATGGATGCCCACTGTACAGCCCCCATATGTTGTGGTTTTCTGGTCACACACCCCATGACCCTCACCCAAGACCACAACATGAATCCAAGTAGGTCAAAGCAAGAGTGATTACTCTCTGAGTGGTTTGCTTTGTCCCCCTCCAACCTGCAGGCCAGGAGCACTGGAAGCAGCCACATAGCAACAGCTGCAGCTGCCCTTCCATGCCTCCCCTGCTTCTTGCTCTCAAGGTAGAAGCCAAACCAAACTCCCCCTGCTCCAAAAACTTTACACACTAATCTTTTACTTTGTCTTTGGCATTTGTGGATTGAGAAGTCTGGAAACCATTACAGCTGCTGGTGATTTAACTCTCATGATTTCTGCTCCAGCTGCCCTAGGGCAAAAACTTCAACTCAGGCCGTACTGCTCTTGGTTTCCAGCATGCTGTGATGGACTCTTCCTTCTGGCCTGCCAGGCTTCCTTCAGCAGGACATTTGTTTCTCTCAATCACTTTGTGGGTTCTATAGCTCTAAATTTTGTTTACAGTAATTTTTTTACATGTATTGAAGGAGGTGGAAGCCAGAGCCACGTGGAAGTTCTGTTTCTACTCCCCCATCTTTTCTCTGCCTTCCCACCAGACTAATTTCTTAAAATTTCTTACCATACCTAGGTTATTGGTTACATCCAAAGCAAAATTCAATACAACAATATAATTTATGTAAATGAGATTTGATGTGAAAACTTAAGGGAGAGCAAAATATTAGCCTATGCCATTTTCTAATGTGTTACAGAGTCATTTTGAAAATGTGTGTAAATTGTCTAAGTTATCTCAATATTTGTAAATCAGCAATAATTTGAAAAAAGTAGGAATGTCAAAAATTTGTTATTGATTAGGAGATAGTGAGTCATAATAATTTGTGATGGCCTCATTGTTGTTATTTCTATACTTCATCAGGCATTTAATTGTAATGTATTAATAAATAATGCAATTCATTTAAAGAATTAAAGATAAATCTTGCTGTTTCCAGAATTCTGTATAGCTCCAAGTGAAAGCATTGATGCACTATGTCTCTATCAACTCTACAGAGTTCTGATCATGCCATATCTAAGAGCAAGGGTTAGTGAGGATGATGGGTTGTAAAATGGACAGTTGTGCTACCAAAATAAATAAATAAATAAATGAAAGTTTTGTACAAGCAAAACCAAAGCAGCTAAGACTGAAAGAAAAACAGGAAATTGGGGAGAAGGGGAATTCCATCAAGTTTTTCTGATAAAGGGCTCATTTCTAAAATATATTGAGAAAAAAGTTATACTTATATGAATGAATAAGTCACCAATTGATAAGTGATTAATGGCCATGAAACAAAGGTTCTGTAAAATTATTTATTTTTCAGAAAATATTCAAGGGATAGAGCCAAGATTGTGTAGTAAAAGCTGGAACTTGCATAAGCTCCCTCACCAACCACCTCCAGTACCAGCAAGATATGACTCTAAACAAATTTCAGAGCTTCAGAATGCACAAAGTGACAGAAAGAATCAAATCTCCCACTGAAGGCAGCCTGGCAAGCAGACAGGCAGGGTTGATCACACCAGGCTGGGAGCCAAGTGCAGTCCCATGTGAGCTGTATCTGTCCAGACCTAGAGAAGCCCTGACCAGTGACCCAGACCAGCCAGAGCAGACTTCAGGAGATACCACCATCAGTGGAGGTGGTTTCCAGACTTCTCATAAGGCCAAAGAAAAAGTCAGTGGGGAACCCTGTTGATCAAGGGGGAGAGAAGAATATAGTCTATCCCTTCCCCCAGTGGGAAGCAGAGGTGACAGAGGTGTGGCAGCTGCTGCTGCATGGCTGCCTCTGTATCTCCTAGCCTGAAGATAGTAGGGTGATCAAATGACCAATCAGAGGGTAATCACTCTTGGTTTGATTTACTTGGATCTGGGTAAAAGTCTTGGGTGGTGGTCCTGGGGTGAGGAATGCCAGTGTGCTAGAGCTTGTGGTGGCTGTATAGAGGGTGCTCTCCTCATAGGTCTAACAACAGCTCTGACAGCAGCTGTGCAAACCCAAGCAATTTGGGACACAGCATTCTCATCTCTAGAAGTAAAGTACTTTGTTGGAAAAGAGCTCAATAGTCAAGTAATTGGCTGGTAAGATGAGCAAACAGAGGAAGAACAATCAGACCATAGAATCCTTTTTTAGCAACAAAAAGTATCAAGACATGGAACCAGGAGAGTACAACAAAGTGAAAACTCCTGCATCAAAAACTTCCAAGAAAAAATATGAATTGGTTGCAGGCCATGGAGGAGCTCAAGAAGGATTTTGAAAATCGTGTCAGGGAAGTAGAGGAAAAATTGGGAAGAGAAATGAGAATTATGCAAGAAAATCATGAAAAGAGAGTCAACAACATGACTGGAGAAATAATACCTTTAAAAATAGACAACCTGAAATGGCGAAAAAGGCCCAAAAAGCCAATGAGGAGAAGATTGCCTTAAAAAACCAAATTGGCCATATTGAAATTTAAAATAAAAGATGAAACATGGTAATATTTTGACATCCACTACTATTACAGTCCAAATCACCACTATTTGATATCGAATCAGTACATAGTCCTAAGACACTTCTTGGAATATACCGATAAGGAATTGATGCCATGACCAATATGATATTACCTAGTTTCTAGGATGTTCTCTTTCACTGGCCATACCCCAGTTTATCAAATTTAGGTAAGTGTGCATCAGCTTTTGCAGAACCAATTCAGTATTTCTGTCTCTAGTCTACTTAACATATCAATGGCTTTCTGATTTGTAATAACACATAGTTGTTCAATCTTCATTCTCTTTGATCTCCCTGAAGTCTATGACACTGTCTCCCACTTGAAGCTGTTTCTCTAGGTTTTCTGGGCACTGTTCTCTTCTAGCTTACCTCTTGACTATCTGACCGGTCCTCAGACAACTTTGTTGGATCCTGATGCAGATGAATCTTCTAGTCACAGGGTAATGGCAAGGAAGCAAGTATTTGTCCTTTGTTTCAGTTAAGCCCTGTTCTTGATTATATCAAGTCTTTGTCAAGAAACAGAACTTATGATACCCACTGTGGGAGGAACTTGCAGATGCAACAGGAAGTGGCAGAACAGGGAGGAGCTAATGACCATATATAAGAAGAAGCCCAAACTGAGAGAGAGCAGAACTGAGAAGGGGGACAGTTGTGGTGGCTGACACTCTGGCTGTTCTGTTTGTCTTGATTTTTGTTTGTGATACTTTGTACAGAAGCCCTGGGACATTGCTGGAAACCCTCAAAGAAGATTTTCTTGTTGTGCATTTACAGAAGTCCTGGAGGAGGTCCTGGGACCGTTGTGATGATGTGTGCAGAGGTCTCAGACATTGTTGGTGGGTCTGTGTTGATTTCACAGGTAGATTGTGAATTGTTGATGGTCCCAGCAATTTTTATGAATGTTATTTATGCTCTGTTAAGTTTTATCTTCCCAGAAACAGAAACTGTGAATGACTTGAGGTGGACTGGACACTGTGATCTTCAATCTGGACAAGGAACTGGATGAGGAGATGGATGACAAGCTGGACAAAGAGATGTGAGCTTCCTACCTTTGAATCCAGGTGATAGTTGGGTAAATTCAGGCAAAAGCTGGGACCATGGAAGAGGAACCATGGAATCTGAGAGCCAGCCTTATGTCCAGATGAAAAGACCTCTTCTTGGGTACTTAATGCTGACTGAGAAGATCATTATTTAATCTTGCCTAGGGGTAGAGAACTTTCACCTTTGCACTTTGTGTACCTTAAGGAGACTTGCTCCTTAAGGATGATTGAGTTAAGGACTTACTGAATGACATATTTTTGTTTAAATCTATGTGGCCACTTTATTGAAAATTATGTGACTACTTTAGTGATAAGTTTCTTATGTTATAACATTGTGAATGCTGTATTTTGGTTTCTGTGGATGTTTTGCTTTAGTTTACTGATGAATAAATAGAGAGTTCACTATACTATGTAATCAGAACCTTAAAGCTCTTCACAGCAGCAGTCCTCTGGAAAGCTGCTCATGCTTGGCTTTACACATAGGCATCTGAGAGAGTTCTGTCCTGGGCCTTCTCCTCTCTCTATACTTCACATTATCATCACATTAACTTAAATTTGCGTACTACCTCCATGTGGATGTTTCTCAAATCTACTTATCTTACTTCTACCTCTCTGCTTACATTCAGTCTTGCATCTTTATTTTTAACAAAAGATAATGCATCCTGAATATCCAGTTAACATCCTTAACTATACATATTCAAAACAAATCTCAAGATATTTTCCTTTAAATACAGTCCCCCTCATTCCTACTTTTCCCATTGCTATAGAGGGCAATACCTGCACAGTCCCTCTCTAAAAGAATTCCCTTTCTCTTAAGTTACAAATTTAGACGTGATCTCTATCTCTTCTCCCCCCACCCACATCCAACCCATTACCATGAACTGGTAATTTACATATTTCTTTTATACACCCTCTTCCCCTCTTTGACATTGCCATCACTCTGGTACATACCTTCCTCTCTTTGTGCCTAGGTTAGTATATTATGTCACTCGTGAGTCTGTCTTTCTCAAGACCTTCTGTAATCCAATCCATCCTCCATTAAGCCATCAAAGTGATTTTCCTTAAGCCAAGGGGTCCATGAAGCCACCTGACTCACTAAACTACCTTTCACATACAGGATTAAATACAAATACTCTATTTGATTTTCAAAGCCCTTTATAACCTAGCATCCTCTTATCTTTTCAGTTTTCTTATGACATTTTTCTGCCATATATTCTTTTAACCTTTCTATTCCACATATAAGAAACTCTAACTCTTAGTTCTGAGTATTTTCTTTGCTGGTTCCCCATACCTGGAATGTTCTCCCACTTCAAGTCCATCTGCTGGCTTCCCTGACTTCCTTTAATTCTCTCTTTCTTGTTTTTTTAGGAAGGAAGGAAAGAAGGAAGGAAGGAAGGGAGGGAGGGAGAGAGGGAGGGAGGAAAATAGGGAGGGTGGGAGTAAAGGAAAGAGGGTGAGAGGAAAGGAGGGAGGGAGAGAGGGAGGAAGGGAAGTAAAAGGAAGAAGGGAAAGAAAGAAATAAGTGTTTATTAAGCATTTACAAATATTATCCTCACAACAAATCTGGGAGATGGATGCTATTTTCATCTCCATTTTATAGTTGTGGATACTGAGGAACATAGAGTTTAAGTGACTTATTCAGGGTCATAAAGTACCTATCTGAGTCTGAATTTCAACTTTTTGATGCCAGATCCAATGCTCTATCCAGTTATCTATCTAGTTAACTAGCATAGGCAAGAGGCCATAATTTTTGAGATTTTTTTTTTTCTTACAAGGACATGGTCTTATGGATTGTAAGTACTTGGAGAGTACTGTACCTATATTTAAGGAACTCAAAAGCTTTCAAAGACTTTCAGTTTATTGCCAATTTCCTTTAATTCTCAATTAAAATCTCATCTTCTACTGGAAGTCTTTTCCAACCTCTGTTAATTATAGTGACTTCTCTGTTTTAATTATTTCCTATTTATCCTCTATATAGCTTGTTGTGTGTGTGTCCGTGTGTCTGTATGCATTTTTCTGCATTTTATCTCTCCTATTAAATTGTGAGTTCCTGAGGACTGGGAATGTCTTCTGCCTCTTTTTTCCCCCCATTTCTTAGAACAATGCCTGGAACATAATTGGTACTTAATAAATGTTTATTGATTGATTTATCTGTCATTCACTCTGATGATGTTGTTCTTGTGCCAAGCTTTTTAGCCTTTCCAAAGAGTACAGGTTTGTGTGATTCATCCTACTCATCTGTGTTTTTTTTTGTTTGTTTATTTGTTTTGATTTTTGTTGGGGGGAGGGAGGAAGAAGCCTGATTTTGTAATTGAGTATGAGTCTTCTAATTCGCTGCTTGCTGTCTATGCCCTGAATTTGGGAAGGCCTAGAATCTGATGATGCTAATCCCTCTGTAATAGATTAAATGTTAAGCACAGGGCTACCTGTCTAACATAAATGCTCCAGGCTTGAATTCTGAGTTACATTCACAGAATGCCCAAGGACAGTCAATCTCCCATCTTGTAACTGGTGACTTTGTCTCCAAGTTTACTGAATATTTCAGGCCCTATTGCACAGAGACTATTTATTTCCTAAATTCCACACCTCAAGACCTGTCTTCATCTTTGTAAGTCTTCTTATTTGTTCCAGTTTCTGAGGAGGAAGTTAGCTTAACACTTTCCTCATTAATCTCATGATCTATTTCTAAAGAAGTTTACAGATTAAAACATTTCTTCTTAATATTTCATCTTTAATATGTCCAAATATAATGCTTTCTTTTTACTGTCTGCATATGTACTCACATCTCTCTCATCCTTAACAGGTGTTTGAGTGACCATGACATTATTTCAAATTGTCTGCCAATACATTTTTTTCCTTTCACTTTGACATTTATAGAAAAAACCCTACATAGATATTTCCTGTCTTTTCATAATCCTTAGCAATTTGACTTCCACCTGTGTACTAAAGTGCACACTAAAAGGTTATAAGGGATCAACTTAAATGAAATGTGATGATCATTTTTTTTAGTCTTCACTCTTTTTGACTTCTATACAGCTTTAGACTAAAATTTATATCCAGGTTATTTTCCCTTTCCTTTCTTATGAGGAATTCTTCCCATTTTCTTCATTCCTCTGTTATTATTCCTCATTCTTCACTTTCTCAAATAAAAAAAATAAAAACAGGAGAGAACAAAAAGAGGAATTTTAAGATCTCTGAAAAATTAAAGATCTCTTAGGGAAGAAAATTATACAGATTTCCTTTTGTCAGACCAAATAGCTGCCAACTAAAATGCGACTAAAAATATAGACATGAGACATAGTTCATATTATCAAAAAGGTTATCTCTGTCAGTAAGATTTAGCATGTTGATAGATAAATAAATAAAAATCTACATAAATTATCTATATAAATACCAAGTTCCCTTCTGTTTCCTTTTCAAAGTAACACCTCTCTTAGCAGTATATTTTGAAAGGATTACAAAGACACAAACTTTTCCTTTTGTATAGCAGTCAAAACAATAATTGTAATAACACTTGAACATAAAGCTTGATCATCCTATCACCAAAACTCAAATGCAGGGGGCAGCTAAGTGGCACAATGAATAGATTATCAGTCATTGAGTCAAGAGTGTTCGAGTTCTAATTCAGTCTTAGACACTTACCAACTGTGTGACCCTGAATAAGTCACTTAATCCTCAATTGCCATAAAAAAAAGAAATAAACCTTTTATGGCAAAATTGACAGCTCATCAAATTATATCTCTAAAAAAATCTAGTGGATTTGAAATTATCAGGTATAATTACTTTTATAAA
Source organism: Pseudochirops corinnae (assembly GCA_028646515.1). Classification (NCBI taxonomy): domain Eukaryota; kingdom Metazoa; phylum Chordata; class Mammalia; order Diprotodontia; family Pseudocheiridae; genus Pseudochirops; species Pseudochirops corinnae. Next base: position 2,888 of record JAQQSV010004432.1, on the reverse strand, counting down.
AGATACTTGATTAAAAAAATCATGTTTTTGTAATACCACCCTCTAGGTTAAGTTGTAAGATTCTCAGATATATTGCAAACAGATCTACAGAAAAACCAAACTTCATTTTATTGGAATATTTGAAGAATCTCTACTGAAGGTATAAATGCATCTAAAATGTGATCACTTGAAAGTAATAATGACTCATTTTTTACATGAAAAATTAGTTATATATATGTATTCATACACATACCCACATGTATTTGTATATACACATACATGTATGTGTGCACATGTGCTTGTGTGCATGTAAGACATAGTGATTCAGTAGAAAGAGGTCTGTCATCAGTGTCAAATTGGCTTCAAATTCCAGGTCTGCTACTTATTATCTATACTACTTTGGATTTTGGGGAACAATTTACCTTTTCTGGGCCTCACTTTCCTTATTCATAAAATTAAAAGGTTGTACTAGTTGATATTTGAGGTCCCTTCTATTTCTGGATTTCTGTTATATTGTGTTTAATGCCTAAAATCCAAAGATTGCGTTGGAGGAAATCTTCATGTTTTCATTCAATATTTTTCACCTGAAATGGGTCACTAGATGGGTTTGAGCTTTATTTTCTTAAATTTGATTTTTTTTCATACATAGCAACACCTAGTTTGGTTTACATATTGATACTATGTCAAAACTAAAATGAAGTTTACCAATCAATTACATGAGTTGTGGTTATCAGTCTTTTATTCTCCTATTTATTAACAATCAATGTTGTTTTCATTCCCTTTTACAGGCTAATAGTGAGTACAGCAAAAAATTTATTTTGCCTAATAATTTAGTAGAATTTTTATTCACTTTTATTTTTTGAAGTGAGTGCTTCTCTATAAATCGTATCCATACACTGTAATGAAGGGGAGAAACATGCTCAGAACCCATGCACAAAAGTCTGCCACGTGCATCTTGGAAAATTTCTTACTACTGAGGTTTCTTTTGAAATCTTTGATAGTGAAAGTAAGTCCTAATTGTTTTCTCTTTTATTTCAAGTGCTTCAAAAGCAAGTATTTTATTTTTGGCCAATAAAATATAGAAATAATTATTTACTACCTTTCTCTGTAACAATGTTTCATCTTTTTTTTGCATATTACTCTCTGAAAGTTATTCAACTGTGAATCTTGTTTCCAGTGAAGAGAACCTACCTAATCGTACAAAATGCAACTAAAGCAGCAGTGGGGAACAATAAGTATAATGAAGTCTTTTGGATTTTTCCAGAGCGGTCAAGTTAGGAATAAAAAAACACGGAAACTATGAATACTTTTTGATATTAAGTAGTACAGAATACTGGGGAATTGAGGAACTAGAATTTACTCATTTTTTTTTTTTACACTGGGGATTTTCCTTGAAGACATTTATCAAAACTTCAAATCCCATTTTTGCATTAAGACAAGCAGATTATAAAATAAATTTCAACAACTAATGGGCCAAAGAAAAATGTTCTTTAGCCTTCAATACCTGCATCCTCAATAACTTTCATTAACACAACACTTTCCACTTTTTTATCTTCCTTAGGGACTTAAAAAAAAATTATGTTCAATATCACAAATAGCCCTCTTCAGTACATCTGATCTTATATCTGCAAGGACCATGTTGACATTTATATAAACTGGTAAAGTACAAGAGAGAGAAAGCTCTGACCTTATTTTGACTTTTATTTTCTATCTTCTTAAAATACTTTCACTGTTTAAAAAATCACATTTCTTAGGCAGGAGGAATATATTTTCTTTTTTTTTTTTTTTTGTTTTGTTTTGTTTTGAAGGAGGGAAGGTAGGGAAATTAGTGCCTTGGCCAAGTTCACATGGGTAGTTTTTGTGTTAATTGCTTGAGTCTAGATTTGAATTCACGTTCTCCTCACTCCAGGAAGGTACTTTATTCACTACACCACTTAGCCACCCCAGGAATATATTTTCCATGCTAATGAAATATAACAAGAGTAATATGTCATAATCAAGTACAGTTAACTTATCACAAGGCTTTTTCTGGTTGTTTTCAATATTTATGATCTGAATATTTGTAGAAGACATTACTTAAATGCTATTATATCAGTAATCTGAGATTTATTCACCACAATTTGTTTAGTGAAAAAAAAACTTAGGAAGATCTATAAGATTTTGGTTAAATTTCTTATTCATATTTAAATAACTATAATGAAAATTAATCTACCCAACTGACTTTCAACTTCCATTTTTTGCTCATATAACCTTACCCTGTGTCTTGCCACCACTCTGTCAAAGATTCTTGTTGTCAGAGATCTGGAACTAATCTAAATTCTGACCTAATTAAAATCTAAAGGATATTGTTCATTTTGTGGTCCTAAAGCTGGTCACATAGAACCCTGTGGTTTAAGATTTTTATGGCTTTGAGTTTTCCTACAACTTTCAAAGTCAGGGTGTAACAATACTGGGATCTGAAGATCTTCCATGCCCCTTGAACTTGCTGATGTAGCAGGAAGGGGTGCAGCAAGAGAACGCCAGAACCAAGCTAGTCTCCGTGCGGTGCAGACTGGAAGCATCATCAGAGGCAGTGGCTGCGGCTGCGAACTCTTTTTGCTTTGAGTGGGCCAGAATCTCTGTTAAGGACTCCTGCTGAGGACTGCCTGGGGCAGGAACTGCCAGGGGCCAGAGCTGCTGGGACCAAGCTGCCTGGACGCTGAGCAGTTGTGTGCGTGAGGAGAGGAGGATATTTGCCTGAGGTAGCCTGTCCTGTTTGAAGGCTTGAGGATGTGGGTATTTACTACTTTGACCACATGTGCCAACTTCATCACTACTGGGTTGGCTTTGACTTTCTGGTTTTGGGACTCAGTCTTCTGGTATTTAAATGAATGCACTATCTATATTTCTTATGTAGAGAGCCTGTTCCA
>JAQQSV010004431.1:0-14832 GCA_028646515.1 Pseudochirops corinnae | reverse complement strand
AAATTTGACTTTTTAAGGCATTCTTCTCCTCCTTGGCTTTTTGGGTCTCTTTTGCCATTTGAGTTAATCTGTTTTTTAAGGTGTTATTTTCTTCAGTCAGTTTGTTGATTCTCTTTTCATGATTTTCTTGCATCATTTTCATTTCTCTTCCCAATTTTTCCTCCACTTCTCTTATTTGGTTTTCAAAATTCTTCTTAAGCTCTTCTATGGCCTGTAACCAATTTCCATTTTTCTTGGAAGCTTTTGGTGTGAGAGTTCTGACTGTGTTGTCTTCCTCCTGTTCCATGCTCTGATCCTTTTTGTCCCCAAAAAAGGAATCTAAAGTTGGATTGCTGGCCTTGCTTTGCTTCCTTTGCCTGCTCACATTGCCAGTCAGTTACATGGCTTATGAACTCCATAGAACTCTGCTTTCAGAGGAGAGAGCTCTGTCCCAAATCACTGGGGTTTTTGCAGCTGCCAGAGCTATTATGAGGCCGCCATCTCTGCAGCCCCCACCAGCTCACCGAAAATGCACCCAGGACCACCACCCAAGACTGCAATCCCAATCCAGGCAGCTCAAGGCAAGAGAACTTAGCCTTTGAATGATTGTTTGTCCCCCCTGCAATCTGCAGGCTGCGAGCTCCAAAGCAGCCATGTGGAGGCAGCTGCAGGGTCACCACTTCAGACTGCTTCTAGCTCTAGGGACAGTTGGCTGCACCCTCTCCCCCAAATTTAGCCAAGTTCCACTAACCTTTCCCTTTGTCCTTTGCTCTTATGGGTTGATAATTCTGGAAATTGCCACAGCTGCTGGTGCTCCTCTCTCCTGAAAGCTCCAGCCGTGGCTTGTCCTTGGCTACCCTTGGGCTACAGCCGTGGGTTCATGCAGTGCTGGTCTGGGCTCCCAGCGCACTGTGATGAACCCCTTTTGGTCTGCCTGCTTGGCTGCCTTCAGGAGGAACTTTGTTTCTCTACCTTTTTGTGCATTCTGGAGCTCTAAGATTATAGGGATCAATGTGAGTCTAAAAGCTCCTTTGGTGCTGAGGGTCACAGCCCAGTTGCTAAGCTCACAGAGAAGTGTCTCATGAGATTGCTTGCCTGATGAGCAGCAGCTGAGATGACTGGTTTTGCTGTCCTCCATTGGTCTATACCCCTAAGGCACGAGGGGATCATGCTCTAATCATGTTACCTCTAGGATATTTAAGGGGATGCTACAATGCAATAAAGGACAGATGCTGCAAGCTTCTCTCGCCTCTGGTCTCTTCAGTCCCTCCTGAGAATATAGCCTAAGGCTGGCCCTGAGTTAAGCAGCCATTACATAAGATTTGTTAAGTGTCATATTTTATGGGTATTTGTGGTGGTTATGGGGGGAGCTGTGGAGTTTTGCTGCTTCTATGCTGCCATCTTGTCTCTGCCCCCTGTCCCAAAAGTCTTAATGCAGTTTTAACTTTTAATAGCTTCAAATGTAGAAAGGCTATAAAAAAAATCATTTGAAAGTTTAATAATTTAAATTTAAAGTTATTTTGTGAATTTTAAATAAAAATTTTAATTTTGACAAGATTTAATTTTTGAATAAAATTTTTAATTTTAACAAGATTTAATTTTGAATAAAAATTTTAATTTTAACAGCCACAGTTTCTGGCTGATAGTCAGTAGAAGATGTCTTCTTGCTGGGCCACTTTGGTCATCTTATCTATTTCCAATGGGCTTGAATCCAAATTCTGAGGCTGGTTCTATACCTGCTTCAACATTCTTTCTTTTTAGATAAATGAACGAAAGCATGAATGGATAGATAGACAGACACAGACAGATAGAAAGATCGGTGAATGGATGGATAGATACACTGAAATGTATGTATGAATATACATATAAATAAAAATATTAGTATGTATATATGCTCTTGGGACATGTGATTTCATTGATGTGAAAGGATTCAAGTACAAAAATTCCCCTCACAATTCAAATCAGCAATTCACCCATAACTCAGTCTTAAAGGAGATATAGGAAGCATGGACAACAGACCATAGAAAGACTGAGAGGAGAAATTAATGTTGAGTAGGAAGTAACTAGGAGTCTATGTAAGCTTATATGTAGAGCGAATCAGGTGGGGGTATGGTATGAAATGTCTACAAAAGTAGGTAGGAATCAACTATGGAGGATTTAAAACAAGGTCTCTTTTAGCTCAAAAAATCCATGATCCTGTGGTCCTACAAAAAAATGAAAGAGGAGTTTGTGTTTTATCCTAATGACCATAGGAAGCCACAGAGTTTTTTGAACTGGGGAATGATAAGGAAGACTTTTATTCTGGGGATACTAATCTGTCAGCTGTGTGGTCAATGGATTGGAAAGGGTGGAGACTGCAGACTGGGAGACCAATTAAGAGTCTCTGTAATCCTAACCGGTGAGAGGTTACCTGAAATGCGAGTTCAAACAATTATTTCTATGGGAGAAAGTTTGATGAGATAGCAACTGGCAGAACCGCCTGCCATATAGAGACTAGATATCAGAGCCTGAGAAAGTTCTAATTTCAAAGGGCTAAATAGGGGCTGATGTGGGGCCTGGGCTGGGGAAACACATTGGCAAACAGAAAGTTTTGATTCACGGCTCTGGATCTTTCATTTACTGACATGCGTTCCATGGCAGGGAAGAGAATTGATTAATGGATGCTGATGTGAGTATACCAGGCAGAATGCACAAATCAAAGCAATTTGAGAGAGGGGAGCTACAGGATCAATCCATGAGAAGAGGGGGTGGAGTGGAGAAATGTCAACAAAAGATACATGGAAATGATTGGAGAGAAAGGTGCAGGATACAGAAGTAGTCTGTGGTGGTGATAGGTAGTTCTACCAATTGTCTATGGGGAATAGCCTTGTTTGGAAAGTTCCAAGGTTCCCATTGAGCCCAATCCCTTTTGGTTCTTCAAAGGATGTGACAGGATGGGCCTGGCCTTTACTCAAAAGGCAGAGTCACAAGCAGCACCAGGGTTTATATGCATGTATCTGGATGTCACATTTTTGGGTAGTTCATGGATAAGCCAGAGTGTTCAGAGCAGAGAGATCAGCACAGTGGCTTTAAGACCAGGCCTTAGAAGAATCAGTTGAATGAACTAGAAATAGCAAGAATAGGCTCTAATTTACTATTCCTCAGGCTAAATAACCCCAGACATTCTGTCTTCAAATATTTGAAGGGCTGTCAAGAAGCATTAGACTTAGTCTGCTTAGTTGCAGAAGGCAGAGATAGGAGTAGTGGGGGTAGGGAGAAGATAATTTTTACAGCAACTGAATTAGAGTTGATGTAAGGTGGCACAGTGGATAGACCACCAGGCATGGAGTCAAGAAGACCTGAGTTAAAATTTAGTCTCGGACATTTACCAGCTGCGTGACCTTGGGCAAGTCACTCGACTGTTTGCCTTAGTTCCTCATTTGTAAAATGAGCTGGAAACTGCAAACCACTCCAATATTTTGCCAAGAAAACCCCAAATGGGTCACTGAGAGTTGGACATGACTGAGCAACAAGGAAAAAGTCCTCAAAACTAGTCTATTGTGACAACTACGTGCCATAGACTTTTGGAGTCAGGAAAACATGACCTTGATTTCTGCCTCTGACACTTATTAGCTGTGTGGTCCTGAGCAATCCCTTTCAGTCTCAGTGTCCTCATCTTTGAAATGAGGCAAACAAACACTTCTACCTCGCAGAATTACTGTCACAACTAGTATATGTAGAACCATTTTATAAACTTTAAATACTATGTAATAATAATAATAATAATAATAATAATAATAATAATAATAATAATAATGACTAATAATAAATGTTCTTGTGTGAAATGGAATGTGTCATTTATTGTTATTATTGATGTTAACAAGTAGAGCCATTCCAAAAGCAGGATGGGTTGCCTCCATTGGTAATAGGTTCCCCTTCTCTAGAAGTCTTCAAGGAATTGCTGGATACCTACTTGACAGGCATACCTTACATTACAGGTCACATAGTAAATGTATGCCAAGACAGGACTTGAACTGGGGTCTTCATGGGTTCGTGATTCTTATTTCAGGCACAAATTTGTCTCAGTGGTCTCTGAGATCACTAATAATTCACTAATTCTTAGCTTTGGTGATTCTCTGATTTATGAAATCTAGGCTACTCATATTGCATTGTACAAAGATTATGGTGACCTAGGTCAGGGCTTTACAACATCTTGTGGCATTGGTAAAATACTGAAATATGTACCCTAGCCTGCTCAGCCTTCAGGTTCTGGCCACTCAGGAAGTGGTTGGGGCTCCCAAGGAGAAGGCAAGAAGTGGGAATAAGGGAAGCAGGAGAAAGAAGAAGGAATCCCTAAGAAGAAGTTAGATGTTTTGAGAGTAAGAATCTTTGTTAGTAAAAGTTTTCTAGATGAGTAAAAGTTCTTTTTATGAAGTGGCAACCTTGGGAAACTCTGATTTATAACTAAGCAGTCTTCAATCTGGTGCCTGGACTCAGAGTAAAAGGGAGGCACATAAATCCATGTACCATGTTTCTGGCATATGAGGTCCCTGGCACATGCTGATATTGCTCCTCAAGGAATGCATTTGGGTGTGCGGAGTGCCTGAGACCCAACAGTTAAAGGTCAGACCTATGCAGCACGTGCTGAGCCTGGCAAAGTATAACCCCAGAAGTCTTGGCTTTCTTTAGCTTTCTGGATGTCCTCATTGCCTTTTGGCTCATCTTAATACTGAATTTTTGTTCCAGCTTCTCTGTTCCTGGTCTCTGCCTCCCCCACTCTCTGGTTGGACCATTGGCCCAGACTCAGACCACTGTGTTCCTTCTCTGCCTATTCCTGGCTCTGACTTCAGCCTGAGCCATTCATCCCATCCCCTCCCAATGCACAGCTATCTCCTACCTGATGATGCCTTGGAAGTTAACCCTTGCTCTGCCCATTGCTAATTGAGTGGACACAACACTTCAGTAATAGATAGGACAGGAGTCTGGTTCACTGGCCAGTAGCCCAGAGGACATGTGGACCTAACCATTATCAGGAAGCTTTCTGTGAGCTGGCATAGGGCTGGTGAAAGGGCCAAACCTAAGGGTAATTATGACTTGTCATATAATTGCGATGCTTCCTTTTCTTCACCGTTTCCTTCTTCTCCTACAAGTTCTCACCAGCAGCATGGTATGGTGGAAAGAGTGAAGAATTTAGAGTAGGAGAATCTAGGTTCAACTCTTGACTCTGCTTTATGTAAATCACTTGACTTCCTGGGACCTCAGTTTTTCGTTTAGAAAAGGAAGGATTGAACTATGAGGTCTCTAAGGGCCCTTTCAGCTCTCCATCCATGATTCTATGACATGTCCTTCCTTCTGACTATTTTTTCCCTAGGCAATGCCCAAAGTTCTAGACTTTTACCAATTCAGCCTCAGTCTTGAACCTTTGCCTGTCCTACATCCACTTCCCTGGGAAGCATGCTTGATAACTGGCTAAGTAATTTAAGAAACTAATTGTAGCCCAGATATTAATGGCTACTCATAGCCTAATGTTTTACTTCCAACAAATAATATTGGCATTTTGAAAAGGGTCTTTGATTCCTAAATTTAAGAGAGTGACTGGTGGTGGAAATTTCAGACAGTAGGTCTGAAGAGGGAGATATATTGATTAAAAAGGGACTTTTCTTCATATGAGGTAAATATCTATCTGTAAGATTAGTCCTAGATGAGTGAATCAGGATCACTCAATAGTAGATACTTAATAAATGCCTATTGGCAAAGAATTGGGAATTGAGGGGATGTCCATCAATCAGGGAATGACTGAACAAGCTGTAGTATATGATTATGATGGAATATCATTGTGCTATAAGAAATGATGAGCAGGATGCTCTCAGACAAACCTAGAAAGACTTACATGAACTGATGAAGAATGAAATGAGTAGAACCAGGAGAACATTGTACACAGTAACAGCAATATCATAAGATGATCAACTGTGAATGACTTAGCTATTCTCAGCAATACAATGATCCAAGCAACTCTGAAGGACTTATGATGAAAAATGCTATCATCCTCAGAGAAAGAACTGATGGTGTCTGAATGCAGATTGAAGCATACTTTTTTATTTCCTTTATTTTTCTTGGGCTTTTTGAAGGTCTATGTTTTCTTTTACAATATGACTAATATGGAAATATGTTTTGCATGACTACACATGTATATTTCATATCAAATTACTTGCCTTCTCAGTGACAGGGGTGGGGAGGAAGGGAGAGAATTTGGAACTCAAAGTTTTAAAAACGAATGTTGAAAATTGTTTTTACATATAACTGGAGGAAAATAAAATACTGAATAAATAATGTACTAAATGCCGGTTGACTGACTCCCTTCTAGATGAATAATTAGTAGAAATTTTCTCCTCCAAATAGTTTCTAAAGGTAGTGTACTATGTATTTACAGATGAGGGCTCAGTTAGTGACAGTTATCCTGAGCTTTTAATAATATTTGGAGAACACAAATTTCAAAAAATTCTACTCCCTATTTTTACAAAGCTCTTGGATCCCAATCTAGTGTAACACTCGTCTTGCAATGTCTGTAACCTGGAGGGGGAGAGGATTTGGCTTCTGGTCTTTGTCCTTAAATCTACTGTAGAAACCCAAAATGATGGTGCACACCTACAGTTCCCATCACTGAGGGAATATAGGCTGATGTATTGCTTGAGCTCAGGAGTTCCGAGCTGCAGTAGGGCTAAAAGCCAATCTGGTGGCAATGTTAGTCTGGCATCAATATGGTGATCCTTGGGAGCCAGAGGGCTCCAGGTTGCCTTTTGTTGTTGCTGTTCAGTTGTTTCAGTCGTGTCTGACTCTTGGTGACCTGTATTTGGGGTTTTCTTGGCAGAGATATTGGAGTGGTTTGCTGTTTCCTTTTCTAGCTCATTTTACAAATGAGGAAACTCAGGCAAACAGGGTTAAGTGACTTGTTCAGGGTCATACAACTAGTAAACGTCTGAGGCCAGATTTGAACTCAGATTTTCCTGAATCCAGACCCAGTACTCTATCTCCTGTGCCACCTAGCCCCTCCCCCATATTATTAATTATAAAATATTATAAATTTATATTTTATATATAATATTAGTAGAAGATGTCATTTTCACCCTACCTTAATTCTGCTTCTCTGAAAAATAAGAATATCATATTGTAAATAATTATTATATAATATATATCATATATTATGATATATAATAAAAACAAATATTAATTACATATAACTATATTTATATTAGATGTTATATTATACTATATTGGCATTTATCACATGACTGTTTATAACATTGACATAATGCTATAATTATAATTGCACACTATGTTATTATAATTATATACTATATTATTGATGCATTATATATTATACACACCCATACACAGAGACTGGCTCTTATTTCACCAGGGCTGGAAGTGCAGGATCTCCTCACAGACCCAGTCCCACTGTTGACCAACTGATTGGAACAGAAGTTTTGACTTGTCCTATTTCCAGCCTGAACCTTAGATCTATAGAAATATAACTTTTTCTGCCCCACTTCACCTGGGTTACATGGGCTTATTTGTTTTCATAGGATCATAGATACAGAGCTAGAAGGCACCTCATTGGGCATTAGTACAATCTTTTTAATTCTACAGATGAAACTCAGGTCTAGAGAGGTTGATTTGTCCAATATGACACAGGAAACAAATGAGAGAGACAGGATCTAAATTAATTTTAATTATTAATTAATTAATTAATTAACTAACTAAATTCTTTAGTACTCTTTCTGCTGTAACTCATCACCTCCCTGTAGATAGGCTTTCTGGGAAGTGCATGCAAATTCTTTTATTGCAATATGCAAACTCAATCCAAAGGTTTTGGAGCTTTTTTCCAATTTGGAAAAGGCTTCCTTGGGAGACTGGGAGATTGTAAGCTCCAAAGCCACTCTGCAGTAGAGGCTGAAGACCTTAGGAAGGTCTGCTTTGGCAGCACAAATGACATTGTTGGTGAGCTTAGGTGGGTGTAGCTTGTGGCAATAGCTAAGTCCAACTGAAATCTGTTCTCTGATATTGGAGAATCAGCTGCAGGGCAATACAGAGAGTCACGAAACTTTACCAGCCAAAAGTCTGAGTTCTTCCTCTTCCAAGCTGTGTGATATTGTCCAAGTCACTTCACTTAAATTAAATGACCTCTAAGTTTGCTTCCTTATCTGATCATCTCTGATTCTGTGTAATAGAAGAATGATGGACTGAGTAGGAAAAGGAAAGCCCTACACTCAGGTTTATAAAGTCATTTTATGAATATAAACAGCATGGGGCATAGAGAAGTGGTTCATCTGGAAAAGATCTGTGAAGTTTTAAGCTCATTAATAATCAATAATGTGATATGGCAGCCTGGAGAGATTACATCGAGGAAAAGAGTGTGCATGACCCCTTACCCTTCAGCATCATCCCACTGTATTCTTTCCTGGTCAGAACACAAATGGAGTAGTAAGTTTGGTTCTGGGAGTCACATTTTTGGAACACAGAAGCTAGACAGCCCCCTGAAGATGATGGCCAGTTTTGTGAAGTCTATGCCACTCAGGATCAAAAAGAACAACTTCAAGCAAGTCTTTTTGATTATTATAAATATGCAAATTAAGGCAAAGGATATGTGAAGGAACATGCTATCTGCATTTAGAGAAAGAACTGATAAATAGAAGTATGACTAGAATGATTTTACATATATAAATATACATACACACATACAGATGTACATATTTGTGTCTAATGGTAGCCATCTCTACTGCGGTGGGAAGGAAGGAAAAAAGAAAACAAAAGAAATTTACATGATAACTTTATTATACATTAAAAAGACTAGCAAACTGTAAATAATAGATTTGCAGTTTCATGTACAATCATCTTTTTTATTATACCACATTACAGAAATGCTTGTTTTAATCCAAAAATTAGAAATAAAATTACAAATTAAAAAAAAAAAACCCTAACAAAGAGTAGGCTTAAGGGGAAAATAAATTAAAAATTAAAAATTAAATTACAAATTAAAAAAAAACCTAAGTGGTTAGCCTAAAGAAGAGCAGGCTTAAGGGGACCATAAATTAAAAATTAAAAATTAAATTACAAATTAAAAAAAGAAAACCTAAATGGTTAGCCTAAAGAAGAGCAGGTTTATGGGAACCATAAAGTAAAAATTAAAATTAAATCACAAATAAAAAAAACCCTAAGTGGTTAGCTTATAGAAGAGTAGGCTTAAAGGGACTATAAAAACTGTGTTTATGTATTTGAAGGACTGTTGAATAAAAGAAGGATTAGATTTGTTCTGCTTGACTCCAGAAGGAAAACTCAGGTGAATTAGTAGGAAGCAGATTAAGGTTCATATTAAGAAATGATTTCTTAGTTAGAGCTATCCAAGTGAATAAGGTTGTCTTGAGGGGTGACTAGAGGTCTTTATGCAAAGGCTAGCTGACCGCTGTTACGTACAGGGATTTCTCCTATTCAGAAATAAGTTGGATTAGATCAAAGAAACAACAAAAAAAAAACCCCAAAGAAACAAAAAACGAAAATGAATAATTCTTAGAATATTCTTGTAATAAGAAAACTTACTAACATTTATGGACATTTATATATTGTCAATATGATATGTTGAATTTATATAGCATTTTAAAGTATGCACTTTATATATGTAACCCACAGGTCAAATGCATTATCTCATTTGTGCTTTCCAACAACTGTGAGAGATGGCACTCTTGATATTATTATTCCCATTTTAAAGATGAGGGGACTGAGGTTTAGAGATGTTAAGTGACTGGACTTATGGTCACACAGCTGACAAATAGAAGTGAAATTTGAACCCAGGTTTCCTTATACCAATTCCAGTATTCTATTTATTATCTCACACTGCCACTCTTAACTGCCTCTTAGGTTCCCATCAATCTCTGAAATTCTATAGTTAAGTAAAAGTGATTTGTGCCTTATCAAACACTATATAAATGGAAGAGATTTTAATCTTATCACTTCTCTGTGCCTAAAAGGGTTATCTAAAGAGAAAAAAGCAATAATGTCAGCCTCCAGGGAGAAGGGATAGTTATCCTTCAGAAGTTTAAAGTATAGATTTGACCATGGCGCCCTCTATTCAATAAACTCTAGTGACTCCCTGTCACTTCTGAGAACAAACATAAAGTCCCCTGTTTGGAGTTCAAAGCTCTTTATAACCTCCCCTTCCAAACATTTCAGTTGTCTTATACCTTTCTTGCCCTAAATGCTCTCTTTAATCCAGTGACATAGACTTCCTTTCTGCTCTTCCCACTAGAATCAATGATCCATCTTGACTCTGAGCCTTTTCACTGGCCGCTGACTTCCATGCCTGGAATGCCCTCCCTCATCTTTGCCTTCAAGACCCTTCAAGATTTCCTTCAAGACCCACCTCAAATCCCACCTTGTAGAGGAAGTCTTTCCCTGTCCTCATAACTCTTGTGCCTTTTCTCTATTGAAGATCTCCAATCTACTTGATTGTATATCTTGATTATACATAGGCGTTTGTTGTCTCCCCAACAAGTCCGTGAGTTTCTTGAGAGTAGGGGCTGTCTTTTGCCTTTCTGTGTATCCCCAGAACCTAGCACAGTGCCCAGCACATAGTAGGTCATAACAAATGATACCAGTTGACTGAATGATTTCAAAGGCTGTCAAGAGGAAGAGAGATTAGCCAATTACTGCTCTGTCCCAAGGGTAGGACCATGAATATTTGGTAAATTTAGGCTTGATATAAAGAGGATAGAAACAAGCATTTAAATACCTACTATATACCAAGTACTATGCTAAGCACAATATAAATATTATCTAATTTGAATCTGTAAGGTAAACATTCCAAATAATTATAGCTACCCTAGTGGAACAGGCTGCCTCTGGGGATAGTGATTTTCCCTTAATTGAGATGTTTGTGCAAAGTCTGGGTAACTAATTTTAGGGTATGTTGTAGTGGAGAGGCTTTTTTCAAGTTATAGGTTGGATCAGGTGGCCAATGAGATCCCTTTAAACTCTGCAATTCTGCATTTCTGTGAAAAGATATTTCTCAGACCTGTCTTTCTCAGGTTAAATTATCCCATTTCCTTTTTGCCTTTTCTAAGGCTTTAGCTTAATCTTATTTTCCAAACTTTTAGTCATTGTGGTTTTTCACAGATTCTTGCCTTTGGTCTTCCTTTTGTGACATTTGAAAATGTCTGACATTTGGAAAAAGTTGGATAGCAACTCATACATGTGAAACTCCCTTACATTCTCCCATCATACTTCTCTCCTCCTTTCAAAAAACTCTTTTTTCGAGGACCTGAGCCAAGAATAAAGAAGCCTAAACTTCATTTTTCTCACTCCCTTACCAGTGATGGCTCTATGAATTAAACTTACAGAATGGTCATCAAGGCTAGAACCAATATAGAAGTAACCCAACACAACCTTTGACTTATAGGGGAGGTGGGGAGGGAAGTGGCCCCCATAAAAGGTTTTGGGGAAGGGAAAAGGGACACTCTGTTGGAGATATTGTAGAATATTTAGATATTAACAAAGGTAAGGCAATTCTTTCTAAACATTTTTGGGAGTTCAGATACAGCCTCCAATCTTTATGCCCCCATATTGTTCTGTTAATATGTGACTATTCATCTGATCTTCTATCTTCTGTCTTTATGATGTTTCACAAATTATCTTGTGCTAATTTCCATGCCTTATCCCTTGGTAAGATAATGAAGTATCTTCTAGCTGAAGTGGCTTTGGGCCCCTTTCATTCTTCTATTTCAGGCTGATTAGATGGACTAAATTTCTCTAAGGAACAGAAATAGAAATCTATGTCTATGCTTTTATCCATTTCCCATTTTTTGATTCAACAATTTGTTTTTAAAAGGCTAAGTTAGAGCTATTGTGCTTGCATATAATGTCTCTTTCTTATCTTTACTCTCTCTTTTAATTTGCTGTCGATAATACCCTTTGCTCTAAACAGTCAATGATGATCTAAGATCACACAGATGACTAATTTTGATACGAGTACTCTGTATTTGATAAGGTGTTTTCTGTCTGTTAAGAGAGTCACTTTTATTATTTTGTGATATTTTTCTTTGTCATTACCCAGCACCTAGTTGTTGTTTTTTGTTCCCTTGAAGGATAAAAATAGTGTTGACTATGAGTAGGCTTGAGTAAATACTGTGGTGGATTTGGAGCCACAAAGAATTTGGTTCAAACCCTACCTCAGGTGCTGTCTCTGTGACCCCAAGCAAGTCAATTAAGTTTGCTGGGCCTCAGTTTCCTCATCTGTAAAATGAGAGAAATGGACTTAATGAACTGTAATGTCCCTTCCAGTTCTAAATCTATGAGTTTATGAGCAGTCTATAAACTGTTGGAATTTTTCATTTTTTGGTCCCAAATTGTATTTTCCTTCCCTATGCCCAATTTAGCATTCAAGTCACAGAATATCAAGGTATTTACTCCTACTGAGTTCTCCATAGAATTTCTCTATCTCTTGCCTCCTTGCAGCTGATAATTGTCCAAGCTGTAATTATCTTTTTGGTGGTCGATTTGTGTTGGGTTGAGCATGTGGGCTAGTAGATGATCTCACTAAACCCCCATAAACCCTATCATCAGTGTTTTCCAAACTCGATTCCACAGAGCCTTGCAGTTCTCTATCATATGAATAGCAGTTCTATAAGAAAATTTCTATTAGTGATATTTTCCTCTCAAATATTAAGTATTAAATTATATATGTATCAAAATAATTATTATGTACTCTTTTTTTGGTATGACATGCACTTAATTTTTCCTCTCTTTTCTTCCAATATTTGCCTGTACTGCTCCTTTATCCTAGAGGTATTCCATACTGTCACATCTCCCAGAGCAGTGTTTGGCTTCTCTCAATATATTTCAATCCTCAAAATGTTCCATGGTCAAATGAGTTTGGGAAATGCTAAATTAGATGATACAGTCATAGAATGCATCCATTCTTCAAGTAAATTATAGTGGCAGAGAGAATAGTGTTCATTTATAGCCCCAACTTTTGGAGTCCTCCATGTATTGAGTCCACTGCCTTGCTTTTTTGCATCTTCTTGGGGGGGGTAGGCTTCTTGGTCATTACGCTGATGAAATTCAGTATTCTTTGATC
Organism: Pseudochirops corinnae; assembly: GCA_028646515.1. Classification (NCBI taxonomy): domain Eukaryota; kingdom Metazoa; phylum Chordata; class Mammalia; order Diprotodontia; family Pseudocheiridae; genus Pseudochirops; species Pseudochirops corinnae. The sequence continues at coordinate 1,748 of JAQQSV010004431.1, read as the reverse complement.
TTTTTGGTACTCTTTTGTGGTCTCCCGATGCTTGGTGTTTCAGAGCTGTAACTAAGAATTTTTTCATCTAGACCAAGTATTATAAACTACCTGCAACATAAAACTCTCACCTGAGTGGGGAGTGGGACATCATCCCACGTCTGAAGGAGGGAGACAGAGATGCCCAAGACACCATGAGGAGGAGCCAGGAGGAGGAAGGAAATCTGGTAGCTGTTTAACTAATTATTTATGCTAACTAGGTACAAAGATCTATTGTTTGCCTTCTAATTCTTTCCCCCAATACTTTTATTTTGTTTTTTTCTATCTTGCTTTATTTCTTCTAGGTATTTATATAGTCCTTGTAGAAAATCCATTTCCCCCTTGTTCAGTCTCTATGTGCAGTTGGTAAAAAGTTACTTTATCCTTTTAGGGGAGATTTTTGGACATCTGTAGATCTTCAATATTTTTTTAAACTAGTCAGCTTATTCTTTAGTTTATTTACCTCTCTAGCTTTAGTTCCTAGATTGGGGCTTCATGCCAAGGTCACTACTTCTGGTTGGCCAGCTTGGTCTCACTTTGTGTCCCTTGGGTTGTCGTACTGACTCCCACTTCCTAAGGTTAAGCTTCTCTGTATCTTTGAAGTTCAGAATGGTAGACCATCAGAACCTTCTATAGCATCTCAGAATAGAGTGCTGGGGTCTCACTGCCCCAGGAGCCTAGGCTGTCCTACTCTGTGGAATGCTAAGCCATACTGACTTCTGTCACTCCTGATTTCTCCCAAGGTCCCTGCTTGAAATTTTTTTTTTTAAACACCCTGGGGATTTCTGAACACCTTGAGGATATTCTACCACCCTGAGACTTTCTTGATGGATTCTACCACTCTAGATGCCCTGGATACAGAGCTCTGTGGGGTCTTGTGTCTCTGGTCTGTGTCTGGTCATACTGAGAGGCTATCAGCTTGTTTGCCTGTGTTCATGATGGCTTTGCTGGCAGACTTCTTTCCTATTGACCATGAGCTTCTGATTGACTCTTTGTGTAGTTTTTGGGTGGAGAAGTCATTTACTATAGTTTCTCATTGGATTTCTTTCTCCTTTTTTTTTTTTTTATAATTCCAATGCATTTAATTTTGTGCATTTAAAATAATATTTTGAGACTTCACAAGATTGACAAAGGAGTCTATGACACAAAAAAGTTAAGAACATCTGATCTAAAGTGAATTTCAGTCTTTTTTTTATTCATTTATTTTTTTCTTGTTTACATCATTCGTTTCCATGAGATTTTGAGTTACAAATTTTCTCCCCATCTTTCCCCTACCCACCACGTCAAAACAGCCATTCCACTGTATAACCCCTCCCCCAATCTACTCTCTCCTAAGTCCTCCCCTTGCTCCTCTGACTTTCTGGTAGGGCAGGATGGATCTCCCTACCACAGTGCCTATATATCTTAATTTCCAGTTGGATGTGGTATAATAATAATAATAATAATAATAATAATAATAATAATAATAATATGCATATATATTTTTAACATTTGATTATAGAACTTTAAATTCTAGATTCTTTCCCTTCCTTCCTCGTCACCCACCCGCATTGGAAGGACAAGCAATTAAATACAGGCTGTACATGTATAATTATGCAGAACATCTCCACAGTGTGCATATTGTGAGAGACTGATTATATGTCCCTCCTTCCTATCCCCCCCCTTGTTTTATTCTCTACCCTGTCCCTGTCCCTTTACAGAAGTGTGTGCTTCCAGCGTCCTTCCCCCCC
>JAQQSV010004430.1:0-14832 GCA_028646515.1 Pseudochirops corinnae | reverse complement strand
TAATTTGGGAAATCTGTAAAATTCATTTCCTTATAGTTCCTGGTCTGGTCAGCCTCTAATTATAATGAAAGTTAAATATCAGATTCTGTTAAAGCCTCCCAAACCAGATCAGATAAGGAAAGAAAAGGCTGAGGAATAGTAAGGAATTTGAGTTACCCTCCCCAACTTGGAAAAAGAAAAAACCATGGGGGGGGGTGGGGCAGAGGAGAAAAGCCTCTGTATGTAATAATTTGGAAATGCAATTAATGTCATAATGTCATTGTGTTATTATGGTATCTAAATAGCAAAATTCTCATATATTGTAAAAACTTAGTGACCATCGTGAGTCAGGAATGGTGTCAGATAAAGCAGTTTTAATCTGAATTGGGTTGAAACTAAAAGATGGAGAAAAATTGTGTAAAATGTTATGCTATGTTAAGTTACTTCTGCTATTTAGAAAACCAGATATTTATACCTTTACCTGTAGTTATGAATGATTCTCTGTGCAAGGTGAATTGGAAATGTGTTTTTGTAGAACTCTTATTGAGCAAATGAAAAGAGAGACAGAGAGAGAGAGACAGAGAGAGAGAGTGAGAGAGAGAAAGAGAGAGAGAGAGAGAGAGAGAGAGAGATGTGACTTTCAAGCCTACTCCATCTAAGGATGTATTTCTGTTAATTTGAAGGTTTCCAGAATGTAAATGATTTCTAGTGATAACTTGATTGGCTGTGTGGCATTAAAGGAAGTTTTAGTTTATGTATAACAATTTGAAAAATATATCCAGCTGAATCAAGGTCACCAAATTGGCAATTCATTGGTTTTGAATTCAAAAGTTTAAATTAAGAACATAATAATTGTGTTACTGATAAAACAGTTGTGTTATGATATTTTGAAGTATTGTAATTTAAGAATTCATAAACTTTCAAGTTTGGCTTTATTTAAAAGGAAGTTTTAGTTAAGATTGTTTTGCTATCATATATGAAATATATTTGTGAAAAGTAATTGCTGGTAATTATGTGAAGAAAAGATCTGTGAAGCCTCTTTGTGTAAGTTTTATCAGTTATGTGGGAAAGATTTTATGACCAGAGAATTTAGAAATTGTGTAGTAGTTAATATTAAGATAAATTGTTTTTGAAAAAGGGAAATATTCTTAATAAGAAATGTTTTACAAGATCTTTGTTATAAGATGATGGGGAACAGATTAGCACACAGGAAGACTAGGAGAGACACCCCAATATTTGGAGGGTGGTGTTTATGTGTTTTAGAATAGTGGAGTAGTTTCAGAAGTTTTATGGGGAAGACTGAGAACAAGACAGGGGACACAAGATAAGAGAGACTAGGGAAATGCTATGACCCAGGGTGGGGAGGCAATCTTATTATTCCCCACTCCTTTTTCCTCCTTAGTTAAGAAGGTATGTCAGAGCACAGCAAGGGCCTTGGGAAAAGAAAGCAGGGAGAGAGAGAGAGAGCAGGTAGAGAAGTCTGCCCCTTAGTGCATTAGATATTATCTGTAGTTAATTGTTTATGTTATAATCAGAGAGATTTAATGAAATTGCAGGTTACCATTTTACCTTTAAAAACTAAGATTGTTAATTGTTAATGTGTATGGAAAGGAAGGGTTAGGTACCCCTAGAAACCATCTGTGTGGGCAAGGTCATCAGCACCAGGAAAGGGGCAATGAGAAATTGAAAAATTTGTGAAGGGAAAGTTAGTAATTATACAAAGACTTTGTAAGATTTCTGGTCACTTTATCAATTATATATAGATTTTGTAATGTTCAAACTTACTGTGAATTTTAATTTTAGGTGGATTGCCTAAAGCAGCAGTTCTCAACCTGTGGATCACGACCCCTTTGGGGTCAAACAACCCTTTCACAGGGGTCACAGGGGTCACCTAAGACCATCAGAAAACACATATTTCTGATGGTCTTAGGAATCTCCTCTATTGGTCTCCAGGTAGGTCCACCCACATGCAGACGCACCCACATACGACTATTAAAGGGTCCTGGCATTAGGAAGGTTGAGAACCACTGGCCTAAAGAGTCGTTATGAGATTAAGTAAGGGAATTTCACCACTCCTCATCAGGAAGGGGGAGGAGGGGCAGCAGTTACTTCTTCAGTCTCTGAAGAAGCCTTACTGAGGAGTTAGTCTTGAAACTGGCCTTTGAAGTTGATATAATTGATTTCTAGTAATTGGTTTTTAGTACAGATTTGGAATTTGGAACAGGAATTAATTATGTATATGAGTTCTGGTAAATCTTTGTGGTATATTGCTTTCATAAAGGTTTAGTGATTATTCCTCTTGACACCAGGATAAATTCAAACTATTTTTAAAGAAAAGAAATACTTTTAAAAAGAATGTTTTGCAGAAGACATCTTGCTGTTTTAATATGAATTTGTGGTTATTGCATGGTATAAGCAAAAGTTAACATTTGTAATTGAATGCATAAGCAAAAAGTTTAGATTCCTAAAGTATTTCACTCTTCCAGACTGAGTATAATTAGGGAAGAATAAACAAACTTGGAAGGACATAAATCTATCGGCTTGTGGAGTTTAGCCATTAACCTCTTTGCTTTGTCTAATCAGAACAGTTATGTTAGTAAAAGGATAATAACTTATAAGCTATCTTGTTTTATGGTTGAAAATGTAAAGGAATGCTGAATAATCTGAATAATGGGTTTGAGAGATTTGGGAAGATAAATAAAGGTTTGATTAGGAATATGAAAGGCAGATAAGAAGGTTTGGGGACAAATGTGAGTTTATCCAAGCCTCTCCTGTCTCTAGATGGTGGTACCAGTTTTAAAGGGTTTAAGTAGGTTGAGAAGAGTGTGAGGAAGTATTTAGAAAGACAGAAAGATTTGTAACTTGATCTTATAATTAATAGCTCAGTCAAATTTGAGAAGGAGAGGAAATAAGGATACAAATGCAACATTGAATCATTATCCCATGGATTGAGGTTGGGTTTATAAAGTTACTACAGAGAAGATATATCTGTGAATATGAGTGAAATGGGGTCCCAGTATATTTCAAAGTGATGAAAGAACAATTGGGTATTAATACAATTGACTGAATTGATTGTCGAGATTAAACCAGAGATATTTTTAGTTGAGAGAAGAGAAATTTTAGTATGAGCTCAGATTAAACATAATTATAAGAAGGTAGAGAAGTTTGGAAGTAGATGCACATCTATTAGAGCAATGATTTATAATCCCAACAGGAGATTTGATTTTTATGAACAAGAATAAATATAGAAATGAATGTAGGTTATTTGAGGCTCACTTCAAAGATGTTCCTTAACCAATGTGAGATTATAATCATATCTTAAGCTGATTGTTGGCGTTTGTTATTTAAGATTTGATGGGACTGTTAACTGTTTCTTTGAGTTCAACTCCAAATAGGAGTATTAAGAGAGGTTGCCCAAGCTACCCAAGCCACCAATCGATGGTGCCAGACCCTGTAAGATACAGGTATGAAGGTGGAATGACTGTTCCATATGAGCTGAGGTAGGATTCTTCTTACTCAATTTACCCGCAAGCACCTGGCAGCCTTTAAGCTTGGCTCAATGGAGATTGCAACATGGTATACATTTTGCCTGAAATTGGCATTCTGAAGTTTGGGAAATATTGTTCCCTCATTATAGTTTTGTCCCTCTTCTTGGTGGCAAGTTTCAATATTCAAAAGTTTTGAAATAAAACAACAAATCTCCTTGATCCTGGAACATCTTAAGTTACTATAAGATAAAGCTACTAAGGCTTAGAGTTTAGTGTAGGTATTCCTGTATGAGTCAGGGTCCTTTAGTTCTTTGTAATAACATGAGGACAAGTAGGTCAAAGGTTTGTGGGAATATTTTTCCGTTATTTAGTTAGTATCGTATTTGTCTCAACTTTGTTATAATTAGTCAATGTTAAAAGGAGGATAGTTTTTGGACTACTTAGTAAAAAAAATTTTTTTAATTGTTTTAATTGTGAGCTTAATGTAAATCCCTTAGTAAAATCCCATCCTCTTGGTGGAGGAATTAATAATGGATAAATGCAAAATATAAGAAACTGGTTTTAATGTGTGATCATGACAATTGACTAAGACTCCAATTTTAATTTTGTAAGAATGATGAGGGTTCTGGAGTTGTTATTTAAATTGGTTCCAAGGTTCCTTTTATAGGTAAATGAATGAAAGAAAACAGAAGAAAGAGAAACTGGGATGTAGGACTGAAGATGGATGACCCTAAGTGACCAGAGGACTTCCTCACATCCAGACAGCAGTGTGAAAAGAGACTTTTGGACTTTGAAAGAACAATTATTTGTCTTCATATCCTGTCTTTGATATGCAACAGCTGTGTGGTTCTGGGTAAGTCACTTAATTCCTCAGTAAAATATTTTCTTTTGAATCCCTGTATCTGTACTCATAAAAGGGACTGCCCCCTTGTATGTTGTCAATGTGACAAGGGCTATGAAGGTAATTAGAATTAAGAAAAGTGGGGAAACTTCAAAAGGTATATAAAATGGGGGGGAGGGGATTTGTAAGGGGTAATTTATAGTGAAGTTTCCCCATTCTGAAATGTCAAATCTAGAATGGCTTCAATATTCACTAGGCCCAAGTTTAGAGGTCTCCTGACCTTACAGGAATCTGAGACTTAGAGCAATGGAGACCCTCCCCAGTGCCACCTCAGCACAAGATATGCCAAATAAGGGAAAAAAAGCCTTTCATTGGACACCCACATGTTTCTGGGTCCTTTGTCTCAGAGACAGATTCCCGTGCTTAGGTTGTGGGCCAGCCCTCCCTACCAATGAGAGTGAAGGCCAGTTGGGGGGTTGGGTTTCTGCATTAGAAGGTTATATAACCGTGGACTTGCTTCTACCTGTTGCTCTCTCCCTGGCAGATGCCATTTGAGCAACAGGGGCAGTGTCCTTTCTCATGAGAAAGAATAAAGACCTTTTCTGACCTCAGATGTAGACTCCGAACTCTTTCATCTCACACAAACCCCTTTGACAATTTGGTAAGAGCCCTACCTGAAATAAGAGATTACCAAGGAAATCAATTATATTGAAATAAAAGTGTGATTTTTTTCCCTCAGATCCCATCCATTTCTATCATTTGTGGTTCAACTCCTTGTGACCCCTTGTGGGGTTTTATGGGACAAGGGATACTGCAGGGGTTTGCCATTTCCTTCTCCAACTCCTTTTACAGATGAGGAAACTGAGGCAAACAGGGTGAAATGACTTGTTCAAAGTCACACAGTAGTTAAGTGTGTGGCTGGATTTGAACTCAGGTCTTCCTGACTCCAGGCTCAGCACACTATTTGCTGTGCTACCTAGCTCTCCCCCTCCCCCAGTTTGTTTTTAGTTCCTTGCTACTATAAATAGGGTTACTCTGATTATTTTTGTGTAGACAGGTCTTTGATTTTTTCTTCTAATATTCTGCCTAGGATAGAAAAAATTAATCATGGGAATCTAGGTCAAAGCATGTGAAGATTTTTGTAACTTTTATTGTAAAATATCTCTCTCTATGTGTATATGTTACGTAGGCATATTCCCTTTATTCAGAAATGTAGGGTAGGGAGAAAGGTGAATTTTATGAGAGGCAGATAGGGCATTGGGACTCTGGAAAACATGACTTCAAATCCTGTCTTTGATATTCAACAGCTGTGTGATTCTGTGTAAGTCACTTAAGCCCTCAGTAAAATGCAAAATGGAGCAGCTAGGGGAAGTAGGTGGTGTAGTGGACAGAACACCATACCCGGAGTCTACAAAACTCATCTTCCTGAGTTCAAATCAGGCCTCAGACACTTGCTAGCTGGGTGACCCTGGGCAAGTCACTTCACCCTGTTTGCCTCAGTTTCCTCATTTGTAAAATGAACTGTGGAAGGAAATGGAAAATCACTTCTGCATCTTTGCCAAGAAAAGCACAAGACTGAATAATAGCAACGAAAATCTAAAATGAGGTGGTTGTACTAGATGGCTCCAAAGGTCGCTTTCAGCTCTAAGTCTATGATGCTATGAATCCCAAGTAGTGAATATGGGAGTTTGCTTTCCCACAGGCAGGAAAGATCTTTTATATATTGATACTTATTAAAAATCATATTTTGGCCAAAGTCTGAATTAATCAAACAAACTGCTTTGGTTGATTTAAAAATGCCTTTCCTTGTGTCTGCAACTTCGAAGACCAGAGGTGAGATGCCCCTCATCTTGGGACTTACTACATCCTGAGACCACAAAATGTAAAGTTTGTTGTCAATTTGCATTTACAACCAAGGAAATCTTTTTTGCATATATCTATATATGGTAACAAATGGAAGTCATAAAGTTTGTGGCATGGTCATCCTGAATTGGAAAGGTTCTGAAATGTATAAAAAGTCTTATGATTCCTCTGTTCATCAGTCAAAACTTTAGCCATGCACTCCTTGTGCAAGTACTGCTAGTCTTAAGGGAATAACGAATAAATAATGTAATTTTATGTTACTATTTGCTTGTCTTCTTAAACCAAACCTTTTCTAGAGATTGACAATATGTGTGTATACATATACACACATATTTATGTGTCAAAACAATTTTTTTCTTTTTTTAATTTTAATTTATTTAGTTTTAGTTTACACATTCAGTTCCACAATTCCCTGAGTTCCAAATTTTCTCCCCCTCCCTCTTCTCCTCCCTTTTCTCTCCCCCCCTCCATGGCAGCATGCAATCAGATATAGGTTCTGGTTTTTTTTATTTGTTTGTTTGTTTTTGCTTTTTTGGCAGGGCAATTGCGATTAAGTGACTTGTCCAAGTTCACACAACTAGTAAGTGTTAAGTGTCTGAGACCGGATTTGAGCTCAGATCCTCCTGATTCCAGGGCCAGTGCTCTATTCACTGCACCACTTAGCCATCCCCAGATAGAGGTTCTACAAATAACTTCACATTAAACATCAGTCAAGTTGTAAAGAAGAATTATAAATAATGGAGTGAACAATGAGAAAGAAGGAATGCAACAAAACACAAAAGAAAGTAAGTAGTTTCTTTCAATCTGGATTCAGACTCTAGTTCTTTCTCTGGATATGGATATCCCTTTCCATCATGAATCTTTGAAGTTGTCTTATAACCTTGCATTGCTGAGATGAGCCCAGCCTATCAAAGTTAGTCATCACAGATACAATGTGTCTGTAACTGTGTACAATGTTCTCCTGGATCTGCTATCCTCACTCAGCATGGGTTATATAAGTCTCTCCAAGTTCTTAGGAAATCCATCTGCTTCTCACTTCTTACAGCACAATAGTATTCCATTACATTCATGTACCACAACTTGTTTAGCCATTCCCAAATTGATGGGCATCCCCTTGATTTCCAATTCTTTGCCACCACAAAAAGAGCTGTTATAAATACTTTCATATGTACTGGTCCTCCTCCCACTTATATGATCCCTAGAAGTGGTATTGGTGAGTCAAAGGGTATGCACATTTTTATAACCCTTTGGGCATAGTTCCAAATTGCTCTCCAGAATGGTTGGATCAGTTCACAACTCCATCAACACTGCATTAGTGTAAAACAATTTTTTTTAACATTTGCATTCTTTGAAAGTTTTGAGTTCCAAATTCTATCTCTCCTTTCTTTCCATTCCTCCTCTATCCCTGAAAACAGGAAGCAATGCAATAATAGGTTATACATGTGCAATACACATTATTAAAGGAAATGAATCTAGCTTGGACACAGAATAGGATATAAAAAAATGAACCTTTCTACTTTCACGGAGAGGAGGTGCAGGACATTAATTGTTTTGACTGCTTTTTTCTTTCTTTTTTTATCTTGTCTTTTTTGAAGGGATGGCTCACTAAGTAAGTTAGAAGGAGAAATGAATTCAATATAAAAACAAAACAAATAAAGAAAAAAAATTCATGAAGAGAAGATGGAACAGTGGTTAGAGTGATGAATCTGAATCAAAGAAGACTACAATTCAAATCTTGACTCAGAAGGTTACTTGCTGTATGACCTTTGACAAGTCATTTCACCTCTGCCTGCCTTAGTATCTCCAACTACAAAATGGGGATAATAGTCCCTACCTCCCAGGGTGGTTTTGAGAACCAAATGAGACAACATTCTTAAAAAGCCTTGGAAACCTTGAAGTTCTGTGTTAATGCTGGATGTCATCATCATTATGAATAAGTATTAATAATTTAATGATAATAATGGCTGAGAAAGAGAAGACCAATGGGATGTCATAAAGACCTAACAGCTAGGAATTGGAAGAGCCTGTCCTGATCCTACTATGGTCACCTACTGCAAATCTCTCCTCAACCTCTTTGGTTTCCTCAATACAAAGTAAAGGGACTTAATAATTAATATTAATAATAATTCAGTTGCTTTTCAGTCATGTTCAAATCTTGGTTGACTCCTTAAGGGATTTCCTTGACAAGGGATACTGGAGTGCTTTGCCATTTCCTTCTCCAGCTCCTTTTACAGATGAGGAAACTGAGGCAAACAAGGTTAAGTGACTTCCCCAGGGTCATACAGCTAGGAAATATCTGAGACCAGATTGGAACTCAGGTCTGTCTGAGTACCCCCTGTGCCACCGAGGTATCTCTATGCAGAGGAGATCACATTCTCCATCTCCAAGTTTGTACTACCATGAATTAACCTCTTCAAACTGCACCATTGTCTTTTAGACGTCACCATCGGGCATTGGCACTTCGTTTTTCCTTGCTACAAGACAGTCCCAATTGGAGGTGAGGTGAGGGTGGGGGTGCTTGGCACATAAATGTTTCATAAATTATTTCTTAAAAAACAAAACAAAACAAAACTATCGTGCAAACCACTAACTGCATCAACTAAACTTATCTCAAAATAGCCGCAGTCTAGAGGCGAGCAGTAGAAACCCGAGCTCGCCCAGCTCAGGAAAATGAAACTGACTCAGAAGGCGGGGCTCTCTTAGGGAGGATTGTCCTGGGGCAGAGCAAAGGGAGAGGCCGAGGGGACAGCGCTGTTCTCTGCCAGCTGGGCATTGAGATCTCGCTTCCCTCCCTCTCTCAATGCAGGCTGTGGACACAATGAGTCTCTGGGACACTCGGGCCAAGGATCTGGACAAGTACATCGAGCTGTATCTCTTGCCTGATACCACTTTCGGGACAGAGGTGCGAAGTGCCATTGACACCATCTCCTCCTTCCTAAAGAACAATTGTTTCCGAGATAGGTGGAGGACAGTTCCGGTGATCAGGCTGTGAAGGTGAGCCTGGGGCTGGCAGGGGGAAGATCCTCTAGAGGGTCCTTCAAAACCGGGTTTGGAACCAGGGGATGAGCAGAGCAGAGGGACGTGCAGGGAGGGAGCAGCTGGTTTTCCATGCCCCCTCCTCCCTTCTTCTGGCAAAAGGGCTCTTCCTTCAGGGATAATCTCACGACTCAGTTTCTGCTCCATTCAGGGAGGTTCATCTGGCAAAGGCACAGACCTTAGAGGCTACTCCGATGAAGACCTAGTAGTTTTTATCAGCTTTTTCAAAAGCTATCGGGACCAGATAGACCGCCGAGGAGAGTTCATTTCGGAAATCAAGAAATGCTTGGAAGAATGTGAGCGTCAGCAAGACAGCATGTTTGAGGTAGAATTTGAGGTAAAAAAATGCACGGGTCCTCAAGTGCTCAGCTTCATGATAAAGTCGAAAAAGATCAGTGAGCAGGTGGACTTTGATGTGCTTCCAGCCTTCGATGTTCTAGGTGAGAAGCCCCCACCTGACTTCTGGGTCACCCCATCCCAGGATGAAGAGACTCCACTTCCAGAAGAGCAGATCCTGCCCAGGTCCCTTCTCTCAGCCCCAGCCTCAGCTGATTTCCAGCAGTGAACCTTTCCCTCTGGGCCCACAAATCCAGAGGCTATAAAGCTCCTGCCTTCTGGGGGATGGGGTGGGCAGGGGGAGTGTGGCATTGGGAAAAGATTCCTGGATTTAGCTTCAGAAAGGGGGTCTTCAAATGCCAACTCTTGAGGTCATTTACTGTGATCTCAGGCAAGTCACTGCCTTTCTCTGGCTCTGGGGAGTGGGTCCACATTAAGGGATCTTGACAGACAGCTAGGTGGTACAGTGGATAGAACACTGATCCTGGAGTCAAGAAGACTTGAATTCAAATCCAACCTCAATCTCTTGCTAGCCGTGTGACCCTGGGCAAGTCACTTAACTTCCATCTGTCTCAGTTTACTCATCAGTAAAATGGCACGTACTATCTAGGGTGGTTATGAGGTTCACATGAGATAATGTTTGTAAAGTGCTTGGCACATAAATGTTTCTTTTTTGTTTGTTTTCTGTGTCCTGCATCAGTCTAATTTTTCAGCCAATCAATAAACATTTATTGAGCACCTACTATGAGCCAGGCAGTATATCCTCAGCCACTGAGGATACAAAGAAAGGTCAAAGACAGTCCCAGCTGTGAAGAAGCTCATATAGTCTGATGGGGAAGACAACATGTGAGCCACTGTGTACATACTGTGTACATACCAGCTATAGACAGGAGAAGCTGGAAATCATCAAGAGAGGGAGAATGAGTCTGGGGAAGCTTATGGACCCCTTCTCAGAATAATGTTTTTAAATGTGAAAAATAACATACATAGGATTATTAGGAAGTGGATTAGATTGAAATAGAGCTTTTAAAAAGTTTCTTTTAAAACTTTATAGAGGTGGCTAAGTGGTGCACTGGCCCTGGAGTCAGAAGGACCTGAGTTCAAATCCAGCCTCAGACACTTAACACTTACTAGACAGGTGACCTTCGGCAAATCATTTAACCCCAATTGCCTTGCCTTCCCCCCTCCAAAAAGCAAAAAAACAAACAAAAAAAAAATCTGCAGACCCCAAGTTAAAAACCACCAGAGTTGATCATCTCTCTCTCTTTTTACACTGTTTCTTAATTTATTTTAAATTTAAATACACAATAAGAAAAAAATAGAAACATAAACTTAAAAACTACAACTCCAATATAAAATAAGAAAAACAAATTGCCACGTGCCCAGCAGAATGTAAGGGAGAGTTTGAAACGTACAGCAATAAATCTCCATTTCAAGAAAGACTAAAATAAATATACGTTGTGTTCTGAATTGAGCATCTTTGCTTCTTGTAAATTTTCTTTTGTTCTCTGCTTTGCACATTTTACTTTCTTTTCCCCTTCTTGCTCCCCACCCTGCTACAATTAAGCATAGATACACATATATGCATATATATAAATAATTATCTTCTACAAATGAGATGGAAGAGGAAGGACTGACACAGGAATTACATGTGGGAAGAGGATGGTGCCTCTGGCATCAGATCCTCCTTCAGTTCTCCCCTTTGGCTTGGATTGGAAACTAAGAACTCTGCCCACATCCCTTCCCCACTGCTTCTGCACTCACTTGGGCTGTGCTGTTTCCTTTCTCACCCAGGGTCACACCTAGGCAGCACAGCTGGGTCTGGCATCCTTTGTTGTATTACCTGTGGCCATAACTGAGTGTGATCCAGAATAAATTCTCAGAAACATAAGGTTATAAATAGACACCTGGAAGTCAGACAGATAGCAAACAGCAAGGGTTCCCAGACCTGCAGCTAGTTACCCCAAAAGCAACAGCAAGGGGACCCGTTTTCTCTTAGTTTTCCTTTGATTCTTTTCCAATGTTCTTCTCCCACTCATATTGGGGTGGTCTCCTCATTGATCCAAAAACACTTCTACCTAAAAGCCCATGCTCTGGTTATGTTCCCCCATTGGAAATGCCTTCTTTCTACCCCATTTATCTAAATTCTGCTCCTCCTTCAAGACCCAAGTCAGAGCCTACTCTTCCAGGAAGTCTTCACTGATGCCCTCAGATCACAGGGATCTTTCTCCCCTGAATTCCTCCAGGACATACTCTCTGTGCACTGTATTGACAGCTGTTTCATGGGTCTGGTCTTTTTTTGTTACATGCAAACTCCTGCTGGGCAGGCCTGCCTTTTGACCCTGTCTCTACTCCCAGAACCCCACCCTCACTTCCTCATTCATAGTGTTCAGAACAGAGCTGGTGCTAATTAAACAATGACTGAATTGAATTGGTCTGCTCCCCCACAGGTCAGGTGACCAAAGACTTTAGACCTAACTCCCAGGTCTACATCAAACTTATAAGGGAAACAAGAATTGATTTCTGGACTGGGGGAGAATTTTCCACCTGCTTCACAGAGCTCCAGACGCACTTCTTCAACCAGCACTGCACCAAGCTCAAAAGTCTCATTCGATTGGTGAAACACTGGTACAAAATGGTAGGCATCTTCTTTGGTTACCCAGGAGGTGAACACCTGATGGCAATGAGAGAAGAAAGTGTTCAATTGGCCATGCCACTCACTAGCTGTGTGACCTTGAGCCAGTCTCCTAGTCTCTTCCTCAGCTCAAAAATGAAAGGGCTGGATTTAGATGGCTTCTGATCTTCCCTGTGAATCAGGAGAGGCTGTGACATGATGCATATGGATTGGATTTCATTGCATTAATCAAACGGATTTAGAAGGTATCTACTATGCACCCCTGGGAAGACAAATACAAGAAACAAAAAAAATTCCTCCTCTCAAATAGCTTAGATTATATTGGGAGAGACATGCGGACATAAGAATTGTGACAGAGACACCTGGCAGGCGTAGGGGATTGGGGGGGGGGGGTGGTTGAGGGAGGAGGAGTCAGGAGAGATAGAAAGGAGGAATGCCAGAGTTCTTGATCAATTATTTCTTCTTCCTTCTCAGTGCAAAGACAAAATGGATGGACTCCTCCCTCAGTATGCCTTAGAGCTTCTGACTGTCTATGCCTGGGAGCACGGGAGCCAGGAAACTGATTTCAACACAGCTCAGGGCTTCAGGACAGTCCTTTCCCTGATCCAGAATTATCAAAAGCTCTTGGTCTACTGGACCATCAACTATGACTTTCAGAATAGGACTTGGACAGTACCTGAAATTACAGCTGAAAAAACCCAGGTACCAGAGATAGGATCCACCCCACCCTTGAAATCAGCAAATATTCCAAGCTGCTGACTGATCCCCTGAACTTTTCTGACCTGAGTCCATATGGGAGCCCGAAAGATTATAAGGCCATACACATATATAAGATACTATGTAATGATAAACGTGTGATCTGTCTCTCCCCTGCCCTTACTGTGTCATAAGATAACCTTATCCTTAACCACTTCCTAGGTGAATATTTAGTCTTCAAGGGAAATTGGTCCTCAGTATGATTATGGACAAGATTCTCCTATGGGCCTTGGTCCTCCTCTGTGGTACTCCTCAGAAGTCCTGTTAGAAGAATAATTGGGATTCTGAAGGGAAAGATTGTGGCAGTAGAAAGCATTAAGGAAATGTCAACTATAAATAATACTTGAAAGATTTGGAGAGGGGAATGCCTGGAGAAAATGTCATCTTGGCTTTGGTGGCCTGGGAGAAATCTCTTCACTAGCCTCAACTCTCTGCCCTCCCCTTTAGGCCAGTGCTCCTGGACCCAGCTGACCCAACTGGTGATGTAGGGGGTGGAAGTCGATGGCACTGGGACAAGCTGGCAGAAGAAGCTCTAAGATGGTCATTGGCCCCATGTTTTTTAAAGTGGGATGGGAGCTTGGTGCAGCTATGGATCGTGCCGGCGAGTGAGAGGCTTCTCTGGCGTGTGTGTGTGTGACACTCTCAGGAAGGGCCCCCATGGGCTCAGACAGCCTTCTCCTCTGCACAGCATCCCTCCTGCTCCTATGGCCCCAGACTCATGGTCATCTGAAGTTAGGATCTGGAGGTCTGCTCCTCTTCTGACATGTAAATTCCTTCTGGGTCCTGACTATCACAGGCCATCATGAGATAGATCTTTGGGATTTGGAAGAGTTCAAAGATGTTTTCTTTGATTCAACATCTGCCAACCTAAACTGTCCCCAGCATGGTTACATCTTCTCCCCAGCCCTTTCTGTTCCATCCCAATGAAGACCACTACCAATGGAATCTTTTGATTAAGCAGTGGAGTCTTGAGATATGGCACAGAGCAAAAGAGCAAAGAGAGAGAGACAGAGAAAGAGAGAGAGAGAGAGAGAGAGAGAGAGAGAGAGAGGAGAGGGAGAGGGCGTCTTGTCTCCCATAACTGAGCAAGGTACTCCTACAGGGTACCAGCTCCCACAGTGGGCACTGCAGTGGCCACTTCTCAGGACCCTTTACTGATCTCAGCTTCATTAGATCCCATAGCCTTTCATTTTCACAGTCACACTGCTGGGCCCTGTTGAGTTTACACCATCCCCATTTGATAGATATGGCAACAGAGACTCGGGAAGGATAAGTATCTTGACTAAAGTCGTGAAGTCAGTTAGTGACCAAATCAGGACTAGAATGTGGCTCTCTAGACTAGCACAATGTTCTTTCTTCATTGTTGTTGCTGTTGAGTCATTTTCAGTCATATTTGACTCTTTGTAACCCCATTTGGGGTTTTCTTAGCAAAGATTCTGGAGTGGTTCATCACTTCCTTCTCTAGCTCATTTTACAGATGAAGAAACTGAGGCAAACAGGGTTAAGTGACTTGTCCAGGGTCACCCAGACAGGAAGTGTCTGAGATTGGATTTGAACTCAGGAAGGAGTCTGGGCGCTCTATGCACTATGGTGCCACCTAGCTGCCCAAAGTTCTTCATTTCATCACCTCAGTGATGTTGACCGCCAAATCATGGGTGGCAGATTCCCCAAAGTAAATGTGTTCTCTTTTCAGCTGAAGCAGACACCGGAAGGAATCAAAGGCTTTCCCTCACACAGTTACTCAGAAGAGGCCTTCTTCATTCACAATCCAGTGGTACTGCCAGCGTGCAATCATTACATCCAAAAACACCCACCTGCCGAAGAGGAGTCTAACTGCACAATTCTCTGAGTCTGTTCTCCCCACACTATGGTTCTCAGTGACCCCAGCGGGAGAACAG
>JAQQSV010004429.1:0-14832 GCA_028646515.1 Pseudochirops corinnae | reverse complement strand
CTGGGGTCAAACATGTCCCATCTGAGTATCATGGAATCAATGAACATGTAGGTGGAAGGATCTTTGACTATTAGAACTTCTCCCTTGCTTTGGCCTGGAGACTCCTGTTCCACTTGGGCCTTGTGCACTCTCTGTGTCCACCTTCTCCAAGAGCCCCTATCCTAGGGTCAAGAACTGGCAGAGACCTTTGAGATCATAAAGGACAATACCTTCACTAGACAGATAGAGAAACTGAGGACCAGAATGGGGAAGCGATTAGCCCAGATCTGCAAAGGTAACTGGCTGAAGCCTTGGTCCTCTGACTCCTGAGACAGGGTTCTTCAGGCTCCACAAGGAGGTTGGGGTGAGCTTTTGTCAGTAGCCTGGTGGGACCTGTCCCTAGCCAGGGGTCTAGGGGTGATAATGACTCATCTATAGGCTCTCAGTGAGTATGTCCTACTGTCCCCCTTTTAAAATATTGAATTAGGAGATCAGAATATTCTAAATATCCTAAACCCTTCCTTTCTTCATCCTAGAATTTTCCCAGAACTCAATCACAAGTTTCTTGGAATGTAGTTTGGAAAAATTCTTCTTCCTTCTCTTTTAGAAATGTCCAAAGGTCTTCGAGAGTAGCTTCCAATCCCTTGATTTTACAGGTGAGCAATCTAAGCCCAAAGAGAGAAATTTTCCCAGGCTCAGCATTTAATGGCTTAGTGGCTGTTGGAGAAAGGAGGAGAGAGGTGAAGGGAGACAGTAGGCTAGGCAGGGTAGCAGTGGATCAGAGCTTGTAGGGGATGGGGAGCCCAGATGGTGTCATGTTGGTCTGGTTGGCTTTGGAGTGAGGCATTGACGCAATAAGTATTTCCCAAGTGCCCACTACGTACCAGGCACTGTGCCAAACATTGGAGATGAAAACAAAGGCAAAAAAAAGTCCCTGCCTTCAAGGAGCTCACAGTCTAATGGAATTAGAATATGTAAACAATTATGTACCCAGAATGTATACACATCGGAAATGGGAGGTAATCTGGGGGTGCAGAAACAAAGCCCCCAAACCAGCCTCTGCCTCTAAGTGGTGTGGGCACAGTTCCCCATCTCCATCCCTCATCCAATCCTCTCCTCCTTGCCTGGACTTCAGGAGGATGAGCTCCGGCTTTAGCGCAGCTTCCCTGGGGAAGAGGGGCCGGATCTGGCTGGAATTATGAGCCGGTCAAACAGAGGAGGTGCCCATCTGATGAGACGATGCTCTCCTGTCAACGAGGCCGGAGAGATTTCTCCTACTGCTCATTCTCTCCTTCCCCCGACCCTAGTTTGGGATTGAATAAATGAAACTCGACCTCGGCTCCAGACAGTCCTGACCCTCTCTGTCTGGGGAGGCAAGGGGCTATTTGCAGGGTCGGATGAAGCCAGCGGGACGTTTGGCCAGTGGCCCAAAGGCTGATTGACATTTGACTGTGGCCAGGATGGGATGGAGAGGAAAGCGGTGGAGGGAGGCAATGAGACAGTAATGGTCTGAGCTCAAGGATCCTAGAATCCAGCATAGCTCCTAATCAAAACTCACATTTACATGACACTTTTAGGTTTACAGAACTCTTTTGACCGTGATCTCATTTGAACCTTTCCCAAACCCTGTGAGTCGGTGCTATTAGCTCCACTGTACGGTGAGAAAACTGAGACTCAGGGAGGTTGTGATTTGCTCCGTGTCCCGTGTTCCCAGCACCCTTTCTTTTCCTCTCTTTCTCCTTGGCCCAGTCTCATGGGGGCCTCCCTCTCGGCTGCCCAGCAAACCCCACCACTTCTTCCCTCTCTTCTTTCTTGCCTGGCTCTCCCAGCCCCTGCCCCATCCCTTTTCCAGTCGTCCTCTCGTTGCCTGGGCAGCAGCCCGCCTGGCCCTGCGGACCAGTTCAGTTATCTTTGACTACCACCTGCTGCTTATTCTCGATGCGGCAGCATCCCAGGGAATGGCCGGGGCGCCGCAGGCTCAGACATCTTATCTGAGGGCTTGCCGGTCTGATAAAGGATTGTAGAAGATGGGGGGCTGGGCTGGGGGAGGGAGCAGGTACTCTCCCCTCCTTCTGTCTCTGCCACTCAGCTCTTCTCGGGCCTCTGACGCCTGCTGTCACCCTACCCCTAAAGAGCCATCCAAGGAAACAGACTACACCCTTCCCGGAGAAGAAATAGGATGTCAAGTCTAAGGCTGGGGCTGCAGATTAGGACACCCGGGTTCGAATTCTAGCCCAGACATTTAGCTATGGGACTGTGGTCAAGTCCCTTAATTATTCTGCAAGTTAACAACCGTTCCCCCTCCCCAATCTCTTTGAGTCTTTTACTCTTCAGTCTTCCCAGCTGTAAAATGGTCATAATAGTTTCACTTACTATCTCCCATGGTTTTTGTAAATCTCTGAATTATTCTTATTGCTATTGACGATAATAATCATGTCCAGGGTGAGTCTTCCTGGCATCGAGGAGGCTTGGAATCTGCCTCTGACACAGGCTGACTGTGGGAGCTTACTAAATGCTGGTAGCTTGGAGGACCCCTCAGTGCCTCCTGGCCACTTTTTCAGACTAAGTTAGAGCCAATCCACATAGAGGGAGTTGCCTATGCTGATGAAAAAAGATCATGGGTTCCTAGAGTTAGGGCTGAAGGGACTGTAGAGGTCATTTAGACAGATGGGAAACTGAGGCCCAGGGGAGGAAGTGATTTGCCTGGGGTCACACGGGTAGTCGGTGACAGAAATGATATTTGAACTCCTGCCCCCAACTTCAAATCCAAGTGTTTTTTCTACTTTACCAAACTGGTGAGGGGCCAAAAATGTCCAGAGGATCTTCCCTTTCCTCATTCAAGAACTGAGGAGCTAAGGGCCGGCAGTTCACTCTGGTAACACAAATCCAATCCGATAGCTATGTTAAGCCCCTAGGGTGTGTAAGGCACTGGGCTAGGCACACCAGCAAGTCCTGACCGCATTCCCTGAGAAGCCCATCTCCTTTCCCTGAAGAATGCTCATCTCTGAGGCTGCCAACCAGACATCTTTGCTTGTGGCCCTATGAAACATGGCACCCAGTAGACATATCCACTTCCCTCCTTACCTGGGTCACCAGGATCACCCTGAGCCCAAACTTTGGAGTGTCTTGAAACCTCCTTTCTCTGGTCCTCCCACTCCTCTCTTCTTTCCCCCACACCAAGCTTCATCCTCAAGTCTGTAGTCCTCATTCTTTCTGTCTTCCCTCTCTGTCTCCCCCAGGCCCCTCCTGAGTTCACTCCTTAGAATCCTTAGTCTTTTCAGGCTCATCTTGGGCACCACCTACACCATGAAGCTTTTCCTGAGACCCCCAATCATCAGTGGTTATTTACTCACCTGTGTCCATGCTGTATTCTCACAGTATTCTCACAGTGCCTGAGGGCAGCCACAAAGTTTGCAAGTCCATAGAGAACATAATGATTTTTAAAAAATAATTAATTTTTAGTTTTCAACATTCACTTTTATAAGATTTTGAGTTCTAAAATTCACCCCCTCCTTTGCTCCATTTCCCCTCCCCAAGACGGTGTGCAATTTGCTATAGGTTGTACAGAATGTAATGATTTTTGACTACCGGTGGGAAATAGAGAAAAGGTGGACAGGTCTATCAGCTCCACCGGGGCCTTTTCAGTCTTGTTCCCAAGTTGATTTGCACAGCAACCAAGGGCTTGGTGAGAGTCAGAAGGAATTCCCTTACCCTAGCTCATCCTGAATCCACTGTGGCATCGCTGGGACTGCATCTCCAATTCTCCTCAATCTAAAACCCAGAAAGATGGACCCAGCAGAGATAGGAGCAAAGGCAGAATCGAGGAGGCTTGGAATCTGCCTCTGACACAGGTGCTCCCCAGGGAGAGATAAAGGCCTGAGGCCCCTCTTCTCACTGAGGTCTTTAACCTTGCCCCTCACTTGGACACAGCCAGGCAAAAATGTCAACACATGCTCCATGAGGAGTAGGGTTCCTTCTTGAGAGCAGAAGCAGAATCTCCAGCCTCTTCCATGTAGGGGCTGCATCAGCCAATGTTAATGCCCACCAGGACTCCCCTACATTTAGCCCTGACCATGTCACTACCCTATTCGATCAACCCCAGTGGTTCCCTGTTACCTCCAGGATAGACCACAAGCTCACTTGTTGAGCTTTTATAGCCCTTCACAACCTGGCCCCAACCTGTCTTCCTACCCTTATTATCCATTACCAATTTCCCCTGCTCTACAGTCCAGCTAGCTTGAACTTCTTTCTCTTTGCCACACTGTAGATCTCCGACCTCCAAGTCTTTGCACTGGCTATGCCCCATGCCTAGGATGCACTTCCTTCTCAGTTCTTGACTCAGACTCCTTCATTTCTTTCAGGACACAGTTCAAGCACTACCTTCTACATGGAGTTTTCCCTGGTCCTCCTCCGAATGTGTGGACACTCCCTCCTTTAATAATAACCATAGAGGCACATAATATGGGTAGCTAAAGGATAGATACACAGATTTCCCCCAACTTCACATCACAGAGAGCAGCCAGATCATGGAGAGAAGTAGAGATGGTCAGAAATGTAAGAAACAATCTTTTATTATTATCTTATTCTGTCTGTTTGTATGAGTATAGGTTGTCTCCTCTGATAGGATAAGTTCCGTGAAGGCAGCAGCTGTTTTGCTTCTGTCTTTGTATCTCTATTGCCTTGTACAATTCTTGGTATGCAGCAGGTGCTTAATAAATGCTTGTTAAATGGATTGATCGACTGCTTAGTTCCCTCTCCATCCCCAGGTTAAAAATGATGAAAACAAGGTTTATTGAGTTTAAATGACTCACCTCTGGTCATCCATCCAGTGCCTGAGACAAGATCCAAGGTTAGATCTCATCTCTAAATATGACCAATGATCCACTGTGTTATCCAATCTGTCTTGGGACATCTAAGCTGGAAGGGGCCTTAGGGGCCACTTAATTTAGCCCTTCATTTGACAGATGAGAAAACTGAGGCCCAGAAAAAGTTAGAGGACTTGCCTGGGGTCTCACAGCCAAGTTAGTGGACTGGGGACTGGACTGGACTGGGATTCTGACTCCAGTGTCTTTGCCCCCTGCATTCCACCTGGGCTATCTCCAATGCTGGGGCTCATTAATCTTCACAGAGGTGGAATTGTTATTTGGGATTGGGGGAGCCTCGCTGGCAGCCCTCAAAGGGGGCAAGTCCTGGCCATCCCCCTCCCACCTGTAAACCCTGGCCTGTGCAGGGCGAGCCCATGATGGGCAAGTGCAGAGAGACTCCTCTAGCCCTTCCCTGTATGCCTGTTTTTCAGGGAGATGATGCCAGGCTGGTTACCCTCCCTCCTTTATCACTGTGGCGCCAGAGGAGCTCTGTTGTGGAGCTGATGGGTCATTAATTCAACTGGAACAATGAGCTGGTGAGAAGAACCTTGTGTGTCTCCGGGGTCTCTCTCACTTGGTGCATATTAATCTTTCTCCTGGGTCCTCACAGCAGGAGATGGGAGGGACTGGAGGGAAGGCTCTGAGAGGAAGTGCCAGCATTAAGAGAGACTTCACCTCGTCCATGATACTCTCCTCTCCCCCCTCCTTCTCCCCCATTGACCTCTGTCCTGGGGAGGGCGGGTCTGAGCCTCCTGAGCTAGAAAATTGACAAGAAGGTAAGGAATGGGAGAAGAAGGGAGGATCCCCAGCAGGATCCAAGAATCTCAGAGCTGAGAGGGACTGCAGAGGGCATCTAGTCCAACCTATGGTACAATGGGCAGAGCTCTGGGTCCGAGTTCAAATTTAATCCCAGCTATTACTGTTGTTGCCGATGCTGTAATTTTTAGTAGCTGCAGCATCTCATTTCCCTGAGGACGATCCTTTTTGATCTTCCCCTTTTAAAATAGATGAAGAAAAGAGTCACTTAAAACCCCCCACTATCCTTCACTTGTCACTGTCTTCGGCTCATTCTGGCTCCTGTGATTTTCATACCCGTCATTCTTACAGGTTCATGATATGCTGTTGCTTCCATCTTCTGTTATGTTTCTTTAAAAATCTCAGGTGATGAGATCCCTGGGTGTCAGATCAACCACCTTCTTCCTCCTTATTATAATTCTCTCTGTGTCTTTGGAATTCTCTTTTTCAGATCTTCCTATTCCTCCTGAGATCACTTCCTTTGTGAAATTTAGATCCTTCCCGTCCTCTCTCCAAATGCTTTAGAATCTGCTTTCCTTAAATCTGGGATATGTGCTGAACGATGGCTGGTTTTCCTGTCCTTGTCAATGACAAATTCTAAGTTGGAGTGGTCAGTTCTCCACAAGGTTCTCATCGTTTCTATTCCAACAACTCATTCTCCCTTTGTGATGAGAATAAGATGCAGAACAGGAGTCATGTTGGTTGGTTTCTCCAACTTTTTGAAGGATAAAATTAAGGCGAGGCAAACAATTGTTAGCTGCTCCGCTTTTGGCAGACAGAGAGACAGAGACAGAAAGGAAGAGAGATGGGAAAGAGGGAGAGATAGAGCGCTGTAGATATCTAGATAAGTCAAGACCTTTCTTCTTTGGATTTTGTCTCCTATGAATTTCTGGCCACCTCTACTTCTACTTTCTTCTTTCTATAATCTGGCTACTCTCTATGATGTCTAGCTTGGTGGATCTATGTATTATTTATCTATTGATATCAATTATTTCTTCTATATCTCATATTATATCATATCTAATCTATCTGTCACTGTCTCCCTTCCTTTGTTAATTTAAAACCCTTTTGATTAGATTCGCAACCTTATTGGCAAATGTATTCTTACTACTTCTTTTTGGTTATACTCCAGCCCTGACCATGCACCTGTTATTCTTACCTATCATAAGCTGCAGCCCACAAATCCAAATTCTTTTCTCAGACTCCATCTTCCTATAGCCAGTTTGTGCATTTTTCATAAGGGAATGGTTGGGTTAGGTGATCTCTGATGTACCTTCCTGCTCTGAATCCAAGGACTGATATTATTGTGGGGAAACCTAAGCTGAATTAAAATCAGTACTGATTTAAACTTACTGCTAGAAACAGCTTAACATGAGATCCTCACCCTTGGGAAACCGGATTTAAGACTAAGATCCAGGAAGCAATTAATGACAGTCCTAGAGGAGTTCTAATCATGTACTCTCACCTGGTGGTGTCAAGACTTTTGGTATCTACAGTAGATCATGGATTTAGAGGTAGGACTCTTCTCAGAGACCATTAAATCCAACCCCTCCATTCTGATGATGAGGAAACAAATGCACAGAAAAATGAAATGACCTGCTCAGGACCAAACAAGCAGGCAAGATTTAAACCCAGGTTCTCCTGACTCAGCCTACAGTCCTATCCACTATACCATGCTGCCTCTCAGGGGCCAGAGAGACCCACATATGCTGCAGTTGTGAGGGATGTGAACCTTGAAAGATGGGGTTGAACTGGTTGGACAGAGGGGCAGGGGGAGGGAATTCTGTGAAAGGGGGCTGGGCTCTCTTGTATATGAGAGGCTCAAGAAAGCTCAGGTCCTGTTCCACAACTACTTTGCTTCCTTCTTCTAGGCTTTATTTCCATCATCCTAGTGCCTTTAGATTTTCCAGGGCTGAGCAGAAATGATTTTCTAAAAACTTAAAAGGTCTGTGATTTCATTGCAGTGGGCATGCCATCCACAGAGGCAGATTACAACTCTTTGATGAGAGTTGCCTCCACCAAACATTTTATCAGCCTGTCTGGTGACAAGCTTTTCTAAACTTAGCTAGGCTGGTGTTCTGAGGACATGTTCTGGGAGGAAGGGCAGGGAAGTTTTCTCTCCCTGCATCCTCAGCTCTCTATTCTTCCTCACCAACAGCTGGTGTCTCCCAAGGCTATGATCCTCAGCCTTTCTCCTCCTTCACCTTGACCCACTGCAGACCTCCAGCACTCAGGCTCGGGTCCGTCCATGCCCTCTCCCCATGGCAGCCTCTGCTTCAGCAGCTGCCAGCTACTTCCTCCCCTCATTGCTGAAGTACCATGTACAGTGATTAATATCCTCTCTTCTGCTAAGTAATTATAATTAATGTGGAATATCAAATCAGGAAATCAGGCATTATTAGGAAGAATTAGCTATTTATTTTCATTTTATGCTCTGTTCCCTCTCCTATCTTCCTCTTTCTTTCTCCCTGTCCCCAGTCACCCAGCACCAGCCTCATGTTTGGTGGGAGGGACAGAGCAGTGTAATTTCTAATGAGAAAACTTATGAAAAGCCTTTGGTTGACTTGGAAGCATTACATGAATATAGGAAATTATTTTGACTAATATTAGCAGTTCTAAGTGGAGAAGTGTCCTAAGAGGCAGGGTAGTGCAATGGTCAGAGGACTGGCTTTAGTCAGCAAAACCTGGGTAGAAGCTGTAAGACCCTGGGTAAATCACTTAATCTCTCAGTGCCTCCAGGAAAAATAGAGACTGTGGGACCCTGGGTAAATCATCTAATATCTCAATTGCCTCCGAGAAATTCCAAAAGACCACAAATTTCAGAGAAAGTGTTGACCTGAATTGGTAGAATTTCTTCATTTCTAGTTCCTTATACCAATGAAATCACAAATCTAGTATTAGGAAAAAAGGTGAGGAATCCATGACAATTCTCAAGGATCCTATGACTCTGGTGAATTAGGTATCTGAGAGAGGATGACAGGGAAACAGAGTGGTCAGGGGAAGTGACAGGGCTTTGCCAAGGGGGCAGAGTTTGTGATCCCTGACAGCACTGTTCTGGGGGAGCCTCTTTCCTTCCCAGTCTGCCCTGCCTGCCCCTCCTGGAAAGAGGAGCATCGCAATGGCCTAATTCTAGGGGCAGGTCCTCCCTTGGCAGCAGCATCTCAAGTGACCCTCTCAGAAAATGGGTCTGCTGGGAACAGAGAGGAGGAAGGAAGGACTTTGGAAAGGAGAGCTTAGAAGGGGACCATTGAGCACATCCCACAGAATGAATCTGGTACGTTCCCAACACAGGCTCCTGGAGAAAGTCCTGGGGCCTGGGTCCCTACTTCCTCTCCTGCCCCAGAA
This sequence comes from Pseudochirops corinnae, assembly GCA_028646515.1. Taxonomy (NCBI): domain Eukaryota; kingdom Metazoa; phylum Chordata; class Mammalia; order Diprotodontia; family Pseudocheiridae; genus Pseudochirops; species Pseudochirops corinnae. Next base: position 5,848 of record JAQQSV010004429.1, on the reverse strand, counting down.
AGTCAGAAGCAGATCGCCCTGTGGGGAAATTTTAGGACTGTCAGATTTTAAAGCCTTACTGATTGTTTTTTCCAGCTCCCTCATTTTATCGAGAAGGAAATCAAAGGCTTCAGGGTGAAAATGCTTTACCCAAATTTACCTAACTGGCAGAGTCTGGATTCCAACACAAATTTAGTGACTCTAATTCCAGTCCTTGGGGGTCTTGAAGGAGAAGCCTCCATGCTGAATGCCAAGTCAATACACATTTATTAAGTGCCAGCTGTGTACCAGGCATGGGCTGAGGACTTTTTACAGAAGGTGAGTTTTTAGTTGGGGTTTGAAGGAAGCCAGGGCAATCAGGTGGCAGAGATGAGGAGGGAGAGGATTCTAGGCAAGGGAGGAAGCCAGTGAAAAGGCAAGGAGTTGGCAGGTGGCATGTTTTGTGGAAGGAACCATCCCACAGGTAGCTTCCCTTATGAACTTGGGGCTCAGAGAGATAAAGCAGGGTTTAAACTTGTATGGGACAAGAGAGCCCTTTCAGCATGATGGGAAGGCAGTCTGCTCTCACTCTCTTACACAGCTGGGGAGAGATCTCTGTAACCCAGCTGGGGAGAGATCTCTGTAACCCACCCAGGGAGGAATAGGAAGCCAATCTGGTGTTTGCTGACCAAAAGATTGACTGAGGCTGAAAATGTTGGCAAAGGGGACCAGCCAGGTGCTGGCAAGTCTGTTTACAGGAAAAAGAGAAGGAGTGAGCTAAGACATACGGGGCAGCTGGGACCCGAGTCAGAAAGACCCAAGTTCCAATCTGACCTCAGACACTTCCTAACTGTGTGACCCTGGGCAAGTCACTCAACCCTGTTTGCTTCAGTTTTCTCATCTCTCAAATGAACTAGAGAAGGAAATGGGAAACCACTCCAGTATCTCTGACAAGAAAACCCTGAATGGGGTCACAGAGAACTGGATACTACCGGAAAGACAAACAAAAACCCCCAAACTTGAGTAACAACAACTGAGAAGGATTGGACTGTGCTCCGGGTTTTGAGTGCACAGAGTTGTGTTTCAAGAGTGGGGAAGGGAAGAGCACACATTCAAATCAGCAGTTCCATTCCATTCCATTCCTTTCACCACAACAGATATTTTTTGAACTTCTTCTATGTGACAGGCATTGTGTTAGATGCTAAGAATATGGAGAAAATCCCCATCCCTAACTGAAGGGGCAGGTCCTGGCCCTCAAGGAGCTGACACCAGACAAGGAGAAGAGAGTCAGGAAGACTGGTGCAGCTGAGCTTGTGGGCGGGACTCCAGAGGACAGCACACAGCTTGGAACTTTTACCGTAGGGATGGACCATTTAATGAAGAAAGGATGATAGGGAGGGATTATTCCTTTTTGTTCCCTAGTCCCTTGGAAGAAGGACCCCTGGGGAAACCACAGGAAAGAACTGGGGGAAACTGGGGGGTGAAATTACCTGAGGAGACTGTCAAGGATTTTTTAAAAATGCTATATGGTTGTTAGGCAGAGAGAGAGAGAGAGAAAAAGAGAGAGAGGAGAGAGAGAAGAGAGAAGAGAGAGAAAGAGAGGGAGAGAGAGAGAAGAGAGAGAGAGAAGAGAGAGAGAGAGAGAAGAGAGGGGAGAGAGACAGAGAGAGAAAGAGAGAGAGAGAAAGAAGGAGAGAGAGACAGAGAGAGAAAGAGAGAGAGGAGAGAGAAAGGGAAAGAGAGAGAGAGAAAGAAGAGAGAGAGAGAGGGAAAGGGGGGGGGAAAGAGAGAGAGAGAGAGAGAGAGAGTACTGAACTCTATCAACCCTGCTTGGTCATAACCATCTCACTCAGGAAAAGACTTCCCTGAGGTCCCTGTGATAGATTCATGACCATGTCCATAGGCCCCTGGGGAAAATGGGGTGGGGTGGAAAAGAGGAGTGGGGAAGGTAAGCCCTAGACCAGGAGAGAACAGTAGGTTCTGAGAATACTAGCAAAAAACGGGGAACAGCTGTGAGCCTGCAGCTGCAGGGGCATACAGCTGTTCTAATTGGTTCACAGCTGCCCACAGCTGCCCATTATTCCCTTGGCCAGTTCAATTAGAAGAAAGTTTTCTTGATGTTTTTATATCATAATTATCCCAAAATATTTTTGCCTTATTTGTGCCCGCCTCCTACAACCCCTGCTAGAACCCTCCTTTGGAAAAAAGAAAAATAGCTAAGAAAATTCTTCAGCTAGTACTCCTTACATCGTGCTTGGCTGTCTCTCTGAAACCTCCTGTTTTGTTAAGGGAGCAGAAAACTGTATTGGAGCTACATTGCCTGAAGGGGATTAGGTGCATAAATGACTGGAAATATAGGTTGGACCTTTCAGGATCTTGTGGCCTTGAGGGAGGGGTGGAGTTTCCTGGGAGGCTTTTTCTTTCCTTCCTCCCTCCCTTCCTTCTTTTTTTTTCTCCCTCTTTCTCTCCTTCCCTCTCTCTCTGACTCCATGGTCCCACTGGTTCAGGACAAGGCAGCATTGTATCCTGACACTCTATACAGGAATGGCTACAACCCAGTGCCCTGGATCTGCCTTCAGGGGACCCAAGCTCTGGCAGTCTCTGGGGTATCTCAGACAAATCACTGCCCCTCTCTAGGCCTCACTCTTCTCATCTGTAAGCTGAAGGCTGGGACAAGATGATGTCCAGGGTCTCTTGGGGCCCCAGGTCCCATAATCCAGCCTGGGAGGTGGTGCCCCTCACCTCCCTGGCACATGTGTGGGCTTGCACTGAGCCAACTGGGTGCCTGGCCAGCAGGGGTTACTGATCCCAAGCAGGGACAGATGGGAGGGTTCAGTCATCATTAAGCTTTATTGACCAGCACGGCTGGTATTTCCCAGGGAGAGGAATTAATCTCCCTGCCACTGACTGAGAGCAGACATCCTGCTGGGAGCAGTTACATAAATTCTGTTGCTCAAATTAATTAGGTTGGTGATTCATTTGTTTAATGAGGAGGAATCTGGTGGTAGAGAAGCATGAGTAGAAGACAGTCTGACTGAGTTCTTCAAAACCCAGCCCCGGGGGCCTGAGCTGGGCCTATGTGAGGATGGTCCTGGCCTGGGGCAGGAGAATTTAGGGAATCACCGTTTAGTAGTCCTGCTGCCTGTGGGAGGGCCTGGTCAATTGGAACACAGCTGACGGCAATGGGAGAAGCACAGAATGTGGGGCTGATAAGAAGGAGGAGTAAAACTAGATAGCAGGGCTGGTTATCAGGACCCAGAGTGGGCTTGGTAGCTGGAGGAGCTGGTGCCTTAGCAGGAGGTTTCAGGGAACAGAGGGCAGTTCTCTCCCTGCTTTTGTCCAGAGTGTTCCATCTTTTCAGATCAGAGCTAAGATTAAAGATAGTTGTGTGGGATGAGTGCCAGAGTCAGAGGACCTAGGTGTTAAGCCCAGCCCTGCTGCTCACTCTCCCTGTGACCTTGAGCAAGGGACTTAACTTTCCTGGGTCTCAATTTCCTCATTGGTAAAGATGAAGAGGTTGGACTAGATGAGCTCAAAATCTCTTTCAACTCTAAATGCATGCTCTTACTAATTCCCAGCTCACAGGGATGAGAAGTAATCATAGAAAAGGAAATATCTTTCCAAATAATTACAAAGTACATAAAATATCAGGGTTCAGTGCCCTTCCTGAAGTGAGGAAGACTCATCTTCCTGAGTTCAAAGCTGGCCTCAGGCACTTACTATCTATGTGATCCTGGGCAAGTCACTTGACCCTATTTGCCTCAGTTTCCTCATCTATAAAATGAACTAAAGGAAATGGCAAACCCAAACCACTCCAGTATCTCTGCCAAGAAAACCCCAAATGGGGTCATGAAGAGTCAGACAAGACTGAAAAATGACTTAAAAAACCATAGAATATCTGGGGATCCATCTACCAAAGCACATAAAAGACTTGTATAGATTCAATTACAAAGTATTCCTTAAAGAAATAAGGAGTAACTTAAGTAGGTAGAGTTCAGTGTCCATGGCTGGGTCATGCCAATATGATAAAAAATGATGCCATCAATATAAATTTATACTTTTAATGCTATACCAATCAAATTATTGAAGGAATACTTTGACAGAGCTTGATAAAATAACAGTGAAATTTATTTGGAAAAACAAAACCCAAAATTTCAAAGGAAATGGTGAAAAGAGATATGGAAGGAAGTAAATAGCACTTCCAGACCATGGACTGTGTTATAAAGTAGCAATCATCAAAACCATCTAGTACTGGTTAAAAAACAGAGAAGAGAGAAGCAAGCATTTATCAAGGGCCATTGATTAAAGTGTTTTACAATTATTGTCTCATTTGATCCTCACAACAACTAGAGTGGTTTACCATTTACTTTTCCAGTTCATTTTACAGATAAGGAAAGTGAGGCAAACACAGTGAAATGATTTGCCCAGGGTCACACAGCTAGTAAGTTTCTGAGGTCGGATTTGAACTCAGGTCTTCCTGATCTAGCCAGTGTACCATCTTCCTGCCCTCATGCCCTGACAAAAATAACCAAAAAAAATGTCAATTTATTCAATGTGGGAGAGGTTGTGGAATGATAATCTCACTAATACATTGATGGAGCCTGTGAATTGCTATAACCATTTTTTTTGGAGTGGGGAAGGCGAGGCAATTGGGGTTAAGTGACTTGCTCAAGGTTACACAGCTAGTGTGTTAAGTGTCTGAGGCCATATTTAAACTCCGGTCCTCCTGACTCCAGGGCCAATGCTCTATTCACTGAGCTACCTAGCTGCCCCAGTATAACCATTTTGAAAAGCAATTTGGAATTATGGAAATAAAGTGACAAAAATGTTCATACTCTTTGACCCAGATATTCTGTTATTGGGCTTATACCCCTAGGAGGTCATTGATAGTAACAGTTTTTTGGTCATAGCAAGGAACTGGAAACAAAGGAGATGCCCATTAATTAGGGAATGGCTAAGCAATTTTTGGTACATGAATGTAATAGAATATTACTGTGTTATAAGAATGATGCACATGATGAATATAGAGAAGTATGGAAAGATTTACATGAATGAATGTAGTATGAAGTCAGCAGAACCAAGAAAACGGTATCTACAACAATGGAAAGCACAACCACATACACAAAATTGAAAGTTGAAAGATTCTTTTTTTTTTAGTGTATTCTTTTATTTTATTTTATTTTTTTATTTACTCATTTACTTTTAATTTACAAGATTCAGTTCCACAATCACTTGAGTTTCAGATTTTCTCCCCTCCCTTCCCCCCCCCCCCCATGGTGGCCTGCAATCAGGTATAGGATCTGCAAATAGAAAGTTGAAAGATTCTAAAGACCCAGCCTGGCTCGAAAGAAGGAGCATGAGAACACACTGCCAGCCTAGCCCTTTGCAGGGGTAGGAGGTCTGTAGCTGTATCTTGCATATATTTACAGTCTTTTAATTTCTCTTTTATTCCTAATAGTATTTCAGTTTTTCCAATTACATGTAAAGATAGCTTTCAACATTCATTTTTGAGAGATTTTGAATTCCAAATTTTTCTCCCTTCCTCTCTTCCTTCTCCCCCACCAAGACAGCAAGCAATCTGACATAGGTTATACATATGCAATCATGTTAAACATATTTCCACATTAGTCATGTTGTGAAAGAAGAATCAGAACAAAAAAGAAAAACCAGAGGAAAGAAAAAATAAAAAACAACAAAAAAGTGAAAAAAATCTGCTTCAATCTGCATTCAGACTCTATAGCTCTTTGTCTGGATGTGGATGGCATTTTCCAACAAGAGTCTTTTGGAATTGTGTTGGATTATTGTATTGCTGAGAAGAGCTAAGTCTATTTTATTTTATTTTACTTTATTTTATTTTATTTTATTTTTTAAAATTTTTTAAAATTTTATT
>JAQQSV010004428.1:0-14833 GCA_028646515.1 Pseudochirops corinnae | reverse complement strand
TGAATGAAGTTATTGATTGTTTCTATAATTTCTTGTTTGACCCACTCATTCTTTAGGATCAAGCTATTTAGTTTCCAATTAATTTTTAGTCTATCCTTCCATGGCCCTTTATTACATATAATTTTAATGCCTCCTGATCTGAGAAGGATGCATTTAATATTTCTGCCTTTCTGCACTGAATTGTGAGGTTTTGGGGCCGTAGTATATTGTCAATTTTTGTATATGTGCCATGTACCACTGATAAGAAGGTATATTCATTTTTATCCCCATTCAATTTTCTCCAGAGGTCTATCATATCTATCTTCTCTAAGATTCTATTTACTTCCTTAACTTCTTTCTTGTCTATTTTGAGGTTAGATTGATCAAGCTCAGAGAAGGGGAGATTGAAGTCCCCCACTAGTATAGTTTTGCTGTCTATTTCTTCTTCTAACATCCTTAACTTCTCCTTTCAGAATCTGGATGCTGTACCTCTTGGTGCATAAGTGTTTAGCAATTATATTGCTTCATTTCTGATGGTGCCTTTTAGCAGGATATAGTTTCCTCCCTTATCTCTTTTAATTAGTTTTTTATCATCATTTTGTATAATTTATACCCACACCCTCTATCTATATCCCTTTTAGATGCCGCCATAGGTATAGAATTCACAATATTAATAGATATCAGCTTTTCATATAGGGATGTAAACAGTTCACTCTTATTAAATAACAAGTTATGTGTGTGTGTGTGTGTGTTTGTGTGTGTGTGTTTTTTCCCTATTTATTTTCTATGTCTCTCTTGAGTCTTGTAATTGAAGGTTGAATTTTCCATTGAGTCTGGCTTTTTCATAAGGAAGGTCGGGAATTCTGTTATGTCACTGAATGTCCATCTCCTTGCCTGGTAGGTTATGCTCAGTTTTGCTGGGTAGTTAATCCTTGGTTGTAACCCAAGCTCTTTTGCCTTATGAAAAATCATATTTCAGTTCCTCTGATCTTGCCATGTAGAAGCTTCCAGGTGCTGTGTGATCCTCACTGTGGTTCCACGATATTTGAATTGTTTCTTTCTGGCTGCTTGTAGTATTTTCTCCTTTACCTGATAGTTCTGGAATTTGGCCACAACATTTTGTGCACTTTTCAATTTGGGATCTCTTTTAAGAGGTGTCCAATGGATTCTCTTGATTTCTATTTTACCCTCTGGTTCTAGGATCTCAGGGCAGTTTTCCTTGATGAGCTCTTGGAAGATGTTGTCTAGGCCCATTTTTTCATCATGATTTTCTGGTAGACCAATAATTTTTAGATTATCTCTCCTGGATCTGTTTTCCAGGCCAGTTATTTTTCCATTGATATATTTTATCTCTTTTTCTAATTTTTCATTCTGGATGTTTTGTTTGACTGATTCTTGGTACCTCATAGAGTCATTAGCTTCAATTTGGTTGATTCTAATTTTTAGCAAAGTATTTTCCTCAGTTAGTTTTTAAAGCTCCTTTTCTATATGTTCAGATTTCATTTTTAGTTCACACATTTTTCTTTTTAAGGAGTTGTTTTCTTCATTATAATGTTTTTCTAATTTCACAATTTTGATTTTAAAAGAAGTATTGATTTTATCTTCTACCTCTCTAATTTGGATTTCAAAGTTCTTTTTAAGCTCATCTAAGAATGATTTTTGTGCTTGAGACCAATTCATATTCCCTGTTAAGGTTTCAGCTGTGAGTGTGGAGTCAATTCTGTCTCCTGCTGAATTTGGTTCCTCCCACTCACAATAATAGGATTCTAGAGTCTTTGTCTTTGCAGGCTGTTTTTAACACATTTTGAGGCAGGGCCTTAGCCACACCCTTCCTCCAGGGTTCCCAAGCCTTTTACTGTTAAAAATTTTTCTCTGGGGCAATAACTACTGTGTTTTCAGGGTGAGAGGTGGGGATTGGAGCTGTTGAGGTTCACTCTCCTACCTTGGTCCCTGAAAGTTCAGATAGGGGCTTTTTAAATTTCCAGGCTGTGGATTGGTAGTCCTAGGAGTAGCTGCTGCCCTTGCTGTGGGCCCTGCATTTGCCTCTTACCCAGCTTCGTCTGATCCCTGCCTTGTGGCGATAGGCCTGGGAATGGCCCTTGTGGTTGGTGGATCAACTTGCCGTCACGTTGACTAGTCCTTGTCCAGGCCTCCACACACTGCATCATCCAGCCTCTCCTCAGCTTACTTCATTAAGAAAACTGAAATCATTTTCCATCAGCTCCCCCTTACTCACTTCTCTTAATCTAGAAACCCCTTGACGTCATTCCCCCCACCCCAATACACACTCTCTTTTATTCTCGTTTTCTGATAATGAAGCTGGCCTTCTCCTTACTAAGGGGAATCACTATTCATATGCTTTCGATCTGTCATTCATCTTCAGGGCATTACCCCCTCCACTGTCAATTCAAATTTAAGCTCATTGTGAGTAGGAATTATTTTACTCTTTACTCTTGTATTTCCAGTACCTAACATATGCTTGGCTCATATTAGGTAATAAATAAATATTTGTTGATTGATTGATACTTTCTCTCTCTAATATTTAATCTCTTTCTTTTCCAATGCCTTCAAACATGTTCAAGTCCTCTAAAAACCTTCACTAGACTCCACTGTTCCTAAAAACAATTCCCTAAAACTACCTGTTTATGGAATAGAAATCCTATGTTTCTTCTCTTTTTCTCTGATAAAGTCCCAGAAAAAGCCATCTCAACTAGAGCCATTCATTTTTTCTTCTTTTACTCACTCTTTAACCCTTCGGAATCTGACTTCTGACTTCATCGCTCAATTGAAACTGCTCTATCCAAAATTACCAATAATTAATTGTCAAATAGTGACGACCTTTTCTCAGTCCTCATGCTCCTTTTTTTACCTATTGCATTTGACAGTCAACCACCTCTCCTCCCAGAATTTCTCTCTTTTCTGGGTTTACATATTATTCCTCCCACTTGATTTTTATTTCTTCTCCATATCCTTTACTGGTTCATCATTTATATCACACCTTCTAAATGTGATTGTTCCTTATGACTCTTTCCTGGGTCTTCTCTTTTACAGTGGCGGGTTCTTAAGCTGGGGTCCATGAGGTTGCTTTTAAAAATATTTTTATAGTAATGGAGGCAGAGTCAAGATGGCATGAAAAAGACTGAGACTTGCCTGAACTCTCCCCGAAACCTCTCCAAATAACCTTAAATAATGCCTCAAAATAAATTCTGGAGTGGGAGAACTCGCATAAGGACAAAGTGAAACAATTTTACAGCCCAAGACAATTTAGAAAGTTGACAGAAAAGGCGAGTAGATCTCAGTCCAGTGTAGGCTGGGTCATCATAGACAGGGTCCCAGAAAACCAGGAGTAGATTTTGGGAGCAAATGAATCATCATAAGCAGTAGCCACTTCTCGAGCTATTAGTTCACAGATAGAAAAGGGGTCAAACAACTGGTCAAAAGGAGATTACAGGGGTCCCTCTGCTGACACTGGGGGCAAGACTCTGTTGCTTTGCCCATATTCAGATCAAGGTTGCCGTCCTGGGTGGCAGTCCCAGGATGAGGAGGAGCACTAGCACACAAAGCTCGTGGCAGCTGTGGAGGGGAGGCTCTTCACCACAGTTGTAGGGCAGAAAAGAGGAGAGCAGTTAATGTACCTCTCCTTAGATCATACCACCTTGGAAAAACTGAAAACTTAAAACTTACAGCTCCCTAGAAATAACTCTGAAAACATCTGCACAAAAGTCATGAAGCTGGTGCAGATGGGCCAGAGCAGGGGGGACTGAATTTCTGGCAGCTGTGGTAATTTCTTCCAGATTTCTCAAGCCACAAACACCAAGAACAACATGGAAGGTGTGAGTGGGGCAACTCTGTGGGACCTGAGTGAAAGAGGAGTGTATGGTCCAGCCCCAGCTCCAGGGCAGTAGATGTGGCTGCGGCGGCAGCAGCAGCAGCAGCAGCAGTGGTGATGATGGCTGCTTCCAAAGTTCTGGGCCCACAGACAGTGGGGAATCCAGAGACTGATACAAAACCCCAGAAGCCTGGGACAGTACACCCACCCCCAGGGAAGCAAAGCCCTGCCTTGACAGAGAGTTAGAAAGTCAGATATTTGGCTGGGAAGATGAGCAAACAGTGTAAAAAAGAGTTGGATTATAGAATCTTACTTAGGTGACAAAGAAGATAAAAACATACAACCAGAATAAAACAACAAAGTCAAAGCTCTTACATCAAAAGCCTCTAAGAAAAATATAAATTGGTTGCAGGCCATGGAAGAGCTCAAAAAGAGTTTTGAAAATAAAGTAAGAGAAGTAGAGAAAAAATTGGGAAGAGAAATGACAGTGATGCAAGAAAATCATGAAAAATGAATCAATAGCTTACTAAAGGAGACTCAAAAAATATTCAAGAAAATAACACCTTAGAAAATAGACTGGGGGGAAGGGGGTGCGACTAGGTGGTACAGTGAATAGAGCACCAGCCCTGGAGTCACGAGGACCTGAGTTCACATCTGGCCCAAGAAACTTAACACTTACTAGCTATTTGACCTTGGGCAAGTCACTTAACTCCAATTGTCCTGATTTCCCCCTCCAAAAAAAAAAAATGACAAAAAAATAGAGTAACCCAAATGACAAAACAGGTCCAAAAAGTCAATGAGGAGAATGCCTTAAAAATCAGAATTAGCCAAATGGAAAAGAAGATCCAAAAGTTCACTGAAGAAAAGAATTCCATCAAAATTAGAATGGAGCTAATGGAAGCTAATGACTTTATGAGAAATCAAGAAATTATAAAACAGAACCAAAAGAATGAAAAAATAGAAGACAATGTGAAATCTCTCTTTAGAAAGACAACTGACCTGGAAAATAAATCCAGGGGAGATAATTTAAAAATTATTGGATTACTTGAAAGCCATGATGAAAAAAAGTAAGCTTAGACATCATCCTTCAAGAAATTACCAAAGAAGTCTGCCCTGATATTCTAGAACCCAGAGGGTAAAATAGATATTGTAAGAATCCATGAATCACCTCTTGAGAGATCACAAAAGGAAAACTCCTTGAAATATTGTAGCCAAATTCCAGAGTTCCCAGGTCAAGGAGAAAATATTACAAGCAGCCAAGAAGAAATAATTTGAGTATTGTGGAAACATAATAAGGATAACATAACACCTAACAGTTTCTATGTTAAGGGATTGAATGGCTTGGAATATGATATTGTGGAAGTCAGAGGAGCTAGGATTAAAACCAAGAATCACCTACTCAGTAAAACTGAGTATAATACTTCAGAGGAAAAGATGGGCATTCAAAGAAACAGAGGACTTTCAAGCATTCTTTTCTGAAAAGACCAGAGCTGAATAGAAAATCTGACTTTCAAACACAAGAATCAAGAGAAGCATGAAAAGATAAACAGGAAAAAGAAATCATAAGGGACTTATTAAAGTTGAACTGTTTACATTCCTACATGGAAAGATGGTATTTGTAATTCACGAGACCTTTCTCAGTATTAGGGTAGTTGGCGGAAACAGATAGGTAGATAGATAGACAGATAGATAGATAAATAGATAGATAGATGGCATAGAGTGAGTTGAATATGAAGGGATGATATCTAATAAAAAAATTAAGGGGTGAAAGAGGAATATATTGGCAGAAGGAGGAAGAGAGAGATAGAATGGGGTAAATTATCTCACATAAAAGGTTTCACAATGGAAGGGAAGAGAGGGGAGGTGAGAGGGAATGAATGAGCCCTGCTTTCATCAGATTTGGCTTAAGGAGGAATAACTTACACATTCAGTTGGGTACATTACACTACACAGGAAAGTAAGGGGGGGATGATAAAAGGAAGGGCAGATTGGTGGAGGATGTAGTCAGAAGTAAACACTTTTGAAAAGGGACAGGATCAAAGGAGAAAATAGAATAAGGGGGGGTGGGATAGGATGGAGGGAAATACAATCTTTCACAATATGAATATTATGGAAGTATTTTGCATAACTACACATGGATAATCTATGTCGAATTGCTTGCCTTCTGAGTGAGGATTTGTAACTTACAATTGCCTTTCAGAATGGATGGACCAAATTACAGCCCCACCAATAATGTAGTAATATTTTTGTTCTCATTTCAGCCCATCTAACAATTATTTTCATTTTTTGCCTATTTTTTTTTGCCTATTTTATTGGTTATTTTGCCTATTTTATTGGTATGAGAATAGTAATGGTAGACATTTGAGTGACCTGAGAAAAGAAGAAGTATGGGATTGATTCCCAACCACTTTATGCACTTTGTAGTTATTTTGAATGAAATTTACTTTTCTGTTATTGCCTCTTGGATTTTATTACTGCTATAGTGAAATGCTTTTGATTTGGTAGGTCTATTTTTGTGGCCTGTAACTTAACTAAAGCTATTAGTTTCTCTGAAGATTTCCCATGATTTTCTAATTAAACCATTAAATTATCAATAAATAACAATAAGATAGTCTTCATTGCTTATCTTTATCCTTTAAATTGGAGTGTAGGTTGTGTTCAGGGAAAACTAGTACCACTGGTATGAGGGCTGCTGTGCCCTGCTTTCCACCTTTGGGATCCACTTGATCCACCTAACTCTCACCTGTGGCTCCAAGATGCTGTAGCATGCACAATGGCCATACTCCAGTAAACCATTTCAGCAGATTGGTTAAACCAGGCTGAGGGAATTGAGAGCTCTCAAACCTGTTGATGAATAAGGAGGGTATCTATCCTAAGCATGTGAAGACTTCCCTTGATGGAATAGGCAAATGAGAACAGTTGGTTCCAATGGCCATGAAGGCAGCTGAAGCTTTTTTGGTTTACATTTTCAAGATTTCCTTTTTTTTTTGTTTGTTTATTTGGGGTTTATTTCTTGGCTTTAAAATTCTTTTTATGCTTCTCATTTTCTGTTTTGTTCATTTATGTTTTAAGGGATGTAACTTTTCTTCTAAGGATTGCTTCAGCTGCATTTCATAAAATTTCGTATATTATCTCATCATTATTACATAACTCTTAACTTTTTTCTATGATTTATTCTTTGAGATACTTCCAATTGAGGATTTTATTATTGTCTCTATTTAAGATTTTTTTTTTTTGGTTAATACTCCTTGAATTGATGACAATTTTTCTTTCGTGGTCTATAATTGATATGTCAGGTGGTTCTTTTATGTTTATTTGTAATTTTTCTGTGCCCTAATATTTAGTTAGTCTTTTTAGTAAACACAGGGTGTTGCAAAATATGCATATTTATTAGTGTTCTCATTCAGAAAGCACAATAAGTTTTTTTTAGCTTTAATTTCTGCAATGGTTTGTTCAGTTCTATAATTCCTTTTTTGTTTATCTTTTTGCTATATTTGTCTAACTCTGAGCGAGGAACATTAAAATCTCTTAGTGTGTTACTATATATATATATATACACACATATATATATGTTTTTAAAACTCATTTTATTTTACTTTATTTAGGTACTGTAACATTTCAAACACATAAGTTTTTACATTGTTATTGGTTTCTTGTTTGTGGATCCTGTTAGCATACTGTGTAATTCATTAAAATCTCTGTTTATATTGTGAATTTTTGTTTTTGCTTTGTTTTTAGCATAATTGAAACTCTTACTTTTTAAAAAATTCACTCAAAGTGAAGAAAATATGGTTTCAGCTTCTCACTATTATAATATGTATGTCTTTGCTTTTTACATATTTTTCATATAAGCATTAACTGTAGAGTCTTATTTTTGTATACAATCTGTCACTTCTTTTCATTGCATTGTTTTGTGTAATCTGTTATCATTTACATTTATGAGAGTTTAGTTTGTTTTCCTCACCTTGTATCTCTAGAATTTCTTCATATTAGGATTTTTTTGTTTTTTGTTTTTTCTCTTTTACATCACTATTTTGTCCCTACAACTTGTTTTTCAATTCATTTTAATGCAAAAATACTTCCATGGGCTTTATTCTTCTCCCTATTACCCATTCCCATTTGCCAGTGCTGTTCCAAGTTTTAGAGTTTCAGTCAGTTTACTTTTATTAAGTACCTACTATGTGCCAGGTACTTGGTGAGATATGGTGGCCTAGGGTGGAGCAAGGTGCAGACTGTGAGGGCCACAATGAAAGGATTAACTGGGAAGGCCCAGGGACCTGGGCCACGTGAAAAAGTCCAAGGGCTTTTCCTTTTTGGGGTCCAGATCCCAAAGATATGGTCTTTTCCTTTTGGAAGTTCAGATCCTATCCCCATCAGTATGAGGGGCAGCGAAGGGGCCACTGTCATTGGATTGCGGAGTATATGGAGGGGAGTAAGGTAGAAGACTGAAAAAGCAAAAAGGTTATAAAGGGTTTTCTTTAAAAGTCATTAGAGATTAAATAGATCTTCCCACATTCTCAATCTTCTCATCTCTTACCCCTCCCTCTACATGTACTCTGTCATCCAGAGGCACAGGACCTTTCACTATGTTTTTCCCGACTTTTCATTTTCTTTGGCTGTCCCCTCATGTCTAGAATTCTTTCCTTCTTTATATCCTACTCCTTGCTTCCCTGGCTTCCTTCAAGTTTCAGAAAGTCTCACATTCTGCAAAAAGTCTTTCAGTCTGGGGTGGCTAGGTGGCTCAGTAAATAGAGCACCAGCCCTGGAGTCAGGAGGACCCAAGTTCAAATCCAGCCTCAGACACTTAACACAAAAACTAGCCATGTGACCTTGGGCAAGTCACTTAATCCCAATTGCCCCACCTTCCCCCCTCCAAAAAAGAAGTCTTTCAGTTCTCCTTAATCTTAGTGCCTTCCCTCTGAGACTACCTTCTATAATTGCTTGCCTTTTGTCTACCTCATTAGACTGCATTCCTTAAGAGCAGATTATGAGTTTTGCATTTCTTTGTATCCTAAGCATGTAGGGCAGTGTCTAACTAACAGCAAATGCTTAATAAATGCTAGTTGGCTGACAAATAGCTTCCATCATCACTTCCCACCCCCACCTTGACTGGACAGTGTCAAGGCCAGCTACTTGTAAGAGGGTAGGAGGTTATGCAGAAGGTAGAATCTACTGCCAGGATATCTGCAGCAGGAAAGGAATCCCCGTGTGAATTCCAAAGCACAACCTAGTGGGTTGTTTTGTGCACCTGACTGAAGTGTGGAGGGTGATGGGGGAGGGATACTATGTAAACATACCAAAGATTGGCATTTTTTTCAGTATTAATTCATAAGACTTTTATTATTTTTAAGGCTTCTTGCTTTCTTGACCTGTGGATTTAGGTGAAATTACTTTGACTCTGGTGCATAATCCCTCTTTTGGGGTTTTTTAAGAATTTGTGGGGACTGGAGAATATTTTTGTTCTTCATCTTGTTGGTTACATCCTTTGACTTGAAAGAAGATAAAGATTCTGATATAAGGTACATATGAAGAAATTCTAGTCATGGAGGATAATTTATACAAATGTTTGGGGGTAGGAAATGAACTGGTGAGTTCAGAATCATATAGCATATTGATTTGGGATTTGAAGGATAAGTAGACTTTGAACGGGCAGAAGTGAGGATAGAAGGTATTTCAGGCAGGAGGTAAGGACATACGGTAGTATTAGCATAGATTTAAAGCTGTGAATTCTTGTGAGGTCATCTAATCCAACTTCCTTATTTGACAGAAGGAGAAACTGAGGCTCAGTAGACTCCAGGCATATTGCTCATTTTCCAACAGTACCTGTCCTTGTTTTGTCTCTTACAAGCAGGCTACTTCTCTGCCTCATTATGTACAGCATTAGGCTGTCATCTCTCAAAGACTTCTCTAGACAGAATGACTCATCCACTGAAAGTAATTCAAAAGCTCCTCTTCTCAAGAAGCTCTAACTCATGGGTTCAGACCTCACAATGTAGGTGTGGTCTATCCCTATAGACTGCAACTACCAGGATTTCCAGTTAGGATTTCAGTATTCTCACCTTGTCTATGGGGAAGACAGTACAAATGCCCTGTTATCTTAATCAACGATTAAATCTGTGTGTTTAAACCATTTATACTTCCATTTTTCCTGACTAATGTCTAATGTGAGAGTATTTGCAGATCCTATACTTGATTGCATGTTGTAATAGGGTGGGGGGGAGGAGGGGAAGGGGGAGAAAATTTGAAACTCAAGGGATTCTGGAACTGAATCCTGTAAACTAAAAGTAAACAAATTAATAAAGACGAAACAAAACAAAACAAAACATCTATACTCCTATTTTCATTTTTTCTTTTTAAATTATTATTTTTACTGCTGCTCTGCACTTGAGAAACATCATCAAACAACATTTCCATGTACACAAAAGAACAGAAAAAAAGAGTTGCATGTGAACTTACAAACTTCTCTTAGGTACAACTTGCATTTTTATTTTTTAAATTTTCATATTTTGCTTTTTTAAATTACTCAAACTTAATTACACAATAAGAAAAGAAAAAGAAACATCATAAATTTAAATAGTGAAATAAATACAAAATAAGAAAAGAAAAAAAAGCTTGTCATGTGCATAGCCAAATGTAAAAGAGGATTCAAAATATATAGCAATAAATTTCCATTTCAAGAAAGCCTATATAATGAATACTATGAGTCATATTGAGAGCTGTCCATCTTTTTTTTTTTGCTTTCTTGTTCATTTTCTTTTGTTCTTTGCTGTGCACTTTTTACCTTGTTCTTCTTTTCTCCTTCCTCCCTACCCCCACTAGAAAGCTACAATTAAGTGCAAACATATTTATATATAAATACACATATACATATACACACATACATACATAGATATACACTTTCCGTAACAAATTCTACATCTGATCTTTGTTTTTATGGTTGTGTGTATCTCTTGTTTCCTATTTCTTATTTCCTAACTCCTCTGCTTTACTACCTGTTACCTTGCTCTCCAGTTACTTCACCTACTCCCCCTCCCAAGATCTCTCCCTTATTCTCCCATTCCCATAAATCTAAATATCCTTTGATATCCACGTTTGATCTATTCCCTCACTCTTCCTTCTAGAGCAGCGGTTCTCAACCTGTGGGTCATGACTCCTTTGCGGGTCAAACGACCCTTTCACAGTTCTTAGGAAGTGAGACACTGCTCTTCTATCCATCTCCAGGAGGGTCTGCCCACATGCAGATACCCCACATACTAGTATTAAAGGGTCACAGCATTAGGAAGGTTGAGAACCACTGCTCTAGAGAGCCCTCTCACATCCTCTCCCTCCTCCCTGTCCCCTTAGCATTTTATTTCTTTCTGGATTAAGAAGACTTTACTCTTCTAGATACATATGTATTGTTCCCTCTTGAATCTATTCCAGATGAAAATAGGTTTCCAGTACTAACAGCCCTCCTCGCTCATCTAATTCCTCTGTTACTTCTTCCTTTCACAGCCCATTTGTATAAAATTATTACTCTTTTTAGCTCTTCCTAAATGGTTTTTCTTTTATAAGTCATATCATACTCAGATCTACCCTAATCTTTCTTATGAACTACTCAATTACTTAACAACCTTAGATACACATTTTATATTTTACACACATAAAAGATAAAAGGTCTGTTCTTACTGAGTCCCTTGTAATTAGTTTTTGGTATCTACCTTATACTTCTCTTGGCTTTTGCTTGTCAAATCTTCTAAGTTCAGGTTTATTATTATTTTTTTAACAAAGTCCTAAAAGTCTGACAGTTCACTAAATGTCCATTTTTTTTTCCGATTCAGGTTTATGCTTAACTTTGCTGGGTAGGATATTTCTGGCTGGAACTCTAGTTCTTTTGTTCTTTGATACAGTGTTAAAAGACTTGTGATCTTTTAATGTCACTACTGCTAGGTCTTGTGTGATTCTAATTGTGACACTGCCATATTTAAATTGTTTTTTCTTGTTGCTTATAGTATTTTATCCTTGAATTGGAGGTTTCAAAATTTGATTATGATATTCCTATGGGTTTTCCTCATAGGATATCTTTCAGATGATGATCAGTGAATTTTTTTTCTATTTCTACTTTCCCCTATTGTTCTAATGCTTCAGGACAATTTTCTTTAGTTATTTCTAGTTTTATTATGTCAAGATTCTTTTTTGATCAAAGCTTTCAAGTAGTCTGATTATTCTTATGTTTTCTCTTCTTGATCTGTTCTCCAGATCAGTTGTTTTTCTTATGTTTCACATTCTCTTCCATTTTTTTCATTCTTTATGTTTTGTTTTATTATTTTTTTATTGTTTCCACCCCATTGCTTCTGCACTCACTGGGCTTGTGCTGGATCCTTTTCATCCCCACCACATCTCCTCACCACAGCTAAATCTAGTGTTCGTTGTCAGCAGAGGTTCCCTCAGTCTTCCTCAGCCCAGATGCCCAACTCTGTCCCCAGGGCAAAAGTTCAAGGTAGCTTCCAAAATCAGCTAACCCCAGGGCTTGCCACTAGTTGTTTAAGGAATCTAGGACCTAGCCTGGAGGTGTTTACTCTCCACAGGGACCAAACCTCATTCTGGGACTTTTCTTCAGATCTTCTCCAATTGTCCCAGGAGGACCCCTGTTCTGCCTCTACTCATTTATTTTTACCTACTAAATATTTGTCCTGAGGAGCTATTTCATCTCTTTTTGTGGGGGAAAATCTTGAAAGCTTGGACATACTCCACCATCTTCCCAGAATCCTCTCCCCAGCTTGCATTTTTAAAGTGTCAAAACTGTCCTGTTTGTCTATGTCTCTTTCTGAATCTCATGTTTTCTTTAGTACACTAAAAAATTACAATGATCTTTTTTCCTTCCCTCTCTCCTTCCTTCCTTCTTTCCTTCCTACTTTTCTTCCTTTCTTCCTCCCTTTCTTCCTTCCCTCCTTCCTTTCCTTCCTCTTTTCTTCCATCCCTCCCTCCCTCCCTCCTTTTTTCTCCTCTGAAATGTTCCCTACATTAACAAAACAAAACCTTCCTTGTAACAAATAAGCATTGTCAATCAAAACAAATGTACATAACTGGTTATTTTAAAAATAAAATAAATTTAAAATAAAAATAAATTCAGTTGGTCCTCTGAAATTCTCATCTCTATATCAGGATGAACTTCATCACTGGCACTCTGGAGTAGTGGTTGGCTACTGCATGGAGTGATTTTTTCAAGTTGTTTTTCTTTGCAGTACTGTAGCTGTTATCTAAATTGTTCTCCTGATTTTGATCACTTCACTGCACTGGTTTCTATAAGCCTCCCCGGTTTCTCTGAATTTATCCCTTGCATCATTGCTTATCACATAATAGTATCATATTACATTCATCTAACATAATTTGTTCATCCATTTCCAAATTTACATGGCCCTTTAATTTCTATTTCTTCATTGTAAGACAATATTGCTAGAAATATTTTTGTATCCGCATGTCCCTTTTCTATTTCTATGATCTATTTAGGGATATATGACTAATTGGGTACTATTGGTTCAAAGAGCATGAACAGTTTAGTGATGTTTTAGGAATACTTCCAAATTCCTTTTTTTTTTTTTTGAAGTTAGTTGTCTCTTCACAGCTAGTCTCAAACCACTTCATCCAGGTTAGATGTTCAGCAGCCACTCAAGGACTTGATCCCAGTATTGACAGAGAGAGGAACTTTGACCTGCTTTGTTTCTAATGGAGGCTAGTATGCCCCCTCATTAGGGAACCTGTTAGCCCTTTGTTCCTTAGGGTTCACCATACTGGTGCCCAACATAGTTCAGACACATGATTGACTTCCACTTGTAGCATAGAACTCGGAGCTCAAGTATTTTACCAGCCCTGCCTTATGCATAGCCATGCCTAGCCCAAGTTGCTTTTCAGAAAGGTTAGACTAATATATAGCTCCACTAGTAGTACATTAGTGTGGTTGTTTTCCAACATATCCTCCAATAATTGTCATTTTCCTTTTTTTTGGTCATCTGATGGTTGTGAGGTAGAATCTCATAATTATTGTAAAATACTTTGCTTGTATTGTTAGTGATTTAGAGCATTTTTGATTTGGCTTTTGACAGCTTGAATTTCTTCTTTTGAGAATTGTTATCTGGTTATACCCTTTGACTATTTATAGGGAAATAGTTCTTGTTCTTCTAGATTTGAATCAGTTCCTTATTTTTCTTGCTTATTAGAACCTTATGCCAAAGAAACTTATCAGAAAGATTTCCCCAAATTATTTCCATTCTACACTTTTCAATTTCATGTAATCAAAATTGTTCATTTCATCTCCTGTGATTCTTTCTAGCCCTCATATTATCATAAAGTCTTTCCCTATTCATAATTATAAAAGGCACCTTTTTGTTTTGTTTATCTAATTTGTGATGTGACTTTTTATACATAGGTCAAATATACACTTTCAATTTATTATGGTATATGGTATGACATGTCGGTCTAAGTGTAATTTCTTTCAAAACACATTGTAGTTTTCCCAGCAGTTTTTGTCAAATGAGTCCTTACCACAGCAGTTAGAATGGTAGTGTTTATTGAACACTATGCTACTGTTTACTTGCTTATATAGAGTACATATTTAAATAGCTAATTAATTAATTAATCAATCAACTTTTCTATTTTTTAACCAGTGCCAAATAGCTTTAGTGATTGTTGCTTCGAAAAATAGTTTCAGATATGGTACTGATAAGACTCTTAGTTCTCACTTTCCCTTCCTATTATTTCCCTTATGATTTTTGAAAAATATTTATCCAGTTTAATTTTGTTATAACTTTTTCTAACTCTTTAAAGTAATACCTTGATAGTTTGACTGATATGGCACTGAATGAGTAATCTGTTATTTTTATATAGGAATAATACAACCACGAATGCTTAATATCTTTCCAGTTTATCAAGATTTGTCTTTATTTCTTTGAAGAGTGTTTTTTAAAGTTTTTAAAATTTTATTCATATAGTTTCTGGGTTTGTCTTGGTAAAGGAATACCAAAAAATATTTGACATATTATGTTATTA
>JAQQSV010004427.1:0-14833 GCA_028646515.1 Pseudochirops corinnae | reverse complement strand
CCATCACCCTTGGATCAGCGTAGTTAAGTTTGGAAATGCTCAGCTCCCTAAGACTGATCATTAGCTAATCAATAATCTTGTTGTTTTTTTCTTGTTTATTTTTTTAATTCCATGCGAACTGTGAAATTCTCAATGATTGAAATCACAGATGCTTTACTATGTAGATGTAATTGTGTGGGGTACCGGGGACCTCAAAAATCCCCTACCCGAGAAAAACCAAAAATCAGAGGTATCTTGAGGAAGGAAAGGGAAGTTTTATTCTCTTTCCCCAAAAGAAGAGGGCCATCCTCTCCATGGCAGTGATCAAGGAGAGGAAGTGTGTTACAAAAGACAGAAGAAGAATTTATACTCTAATACAGTCAAGCCCCCTCCCCCTGGCTGTCCTTTCTCCCACTGAGCTCTCAGTCTTGGCATGAAATCAAACCCAATGGTGGATAACAAAGAAGCCCACCACTATCTCCTATTTGCAGAGAGGTGGGACAGGGAGCCAAGTTATCATCCATGTCCTTATTTGGTAAAGGCCAAGCAAGGGAGGGGAAAAAGCCAGGAGCAAGGGTGGAGGTCAAAAACTCCTGAAAAAGGGCCTAATGCTTTTAAGGGTGTGGTATACAAGGGTGGAGGTCTAAAACTCCTGAAAGGGGCCTAATGCTGATGACAGCAAGGGAAGAGGGGAAGGGTCCTAGGTTATGTCTTAGAAAAGTCTCTCTGGTTTCCAGATAGTTTCTCTCCCTTCTCATTCTGAGGAGTCTTCACAGAGGGTGCAGAGAGTGTATCCCACTAATAATCAACCAATAGCACACATATTAAAGGGTCAATGAGATTAAAAAGTGACCATGATATGAGACAACACCAGGTGTGATGTGGTTAGCCATAAAGATAGTTAAGGTTGCAAAGGATGCTCGAGACCCCAAAATAGCAACACACCAGGTCCTGCCAAATGAATTTGACTGGTCTTTTCTCAGCCAAAGAAAAGCAAAGCTTATTGAAAGTTCACCCTATTGGGTAGACTCTTCAGGAGCCTAGGTATCTGTAAGGCTTGCATTGGGCAAGCAGTCCAGAATAAGTCTGTGCTAGGTCATTCAATGGTGCTCTCACACCCCATGGAGGGAAGATGGGATCTTGTATACAGAAAGGTTGTGAGAGGAATCTGGGAGTGGTCTAGAGGAGGAGTTTGGGGAGGGTCTTCAGGAGGAGTCAGAGGAGGTCAGACTCCAATGAGTGATTAAGGTGGGGAAGTTGCTGGACACTACCTGGAGCTGACGGACAATAGTGGGCTAGGCCAGTTCAAAGGTGGGACAGGAGGATCAAGGGTAGGAAATTGCTGTACTAGAGGTCTAGCTAAAGACTTGGGCAGAGCCACAATGAAAGGCCTATGGCCTCAGGCAAATGCCTTATGTGGGAAGATTCAAGGAGAGCTCAAGGGGGCTCCCAGAGCCTGTACCTCATCAGTCTTCCTTCCTCCTGCTTAGAGTTACTGACCTCTGTCCTTGAGAGTGTTGCTTGATTCCTTTCCTCCATCTCCTATGTAAGTGAACCAATATTCCCCTCAACCTCCTCACACAAATGAAAAATTAGTTGAAACCTTGACACCCCAGGTTTGGCATATTAACAACTCCCTCTTTATATTTGAATATGAGTTGTACTTTCAGAGGAAAATGAGCTTGTGCCAGCACAAAACTGAAAAGACTTCAATTTACAGAGAAATAAACTGATTTACATGCAAGAATGCAACTGAATGGTGGTTGAAGATAATTTGTTGCAAGGGGAAGTAGGAGGGGCTGTGAAGGAAGAAAATGGAGACAGAGTTTTCTAACACTGAACTCATAATATTCCAGTGAAATTAACATAGGCTTATAGAATTTTATATCTGGAATGGAGCTTAGAAACTCTTCATTCAGACATTGGATTGGAAGTGTTTTCCTTCCATAGCAAAATTAATTTTCCCCATTACAGTTGCTAATACCTGCCTCATCAACATGGTGCAAATGATCCATGGACATGCTTCTCTCATATACAATATAACCTCAGTTTATGAATTTAATTCATTCTGAGATTCTGTTCATCATGGGATTTGTTTGTATTGTGAAGGGAATTGTCCCATAGGAAATAATATAGTTACATGATTTGTACCACATCCCCAAAAACACTCATATAAAAATAACTATTTATAATTTTAAGTAAGTTTTTTTGTCCTTAAGGAACCTGAAATATAATAGCAATGATTAATACACAGAATAAACCAAAAATGGAGCAAATTAACATGTGCTTTACCTTTGAGAAGAGTTGTGGTTGGCGTGAGGGAGATGAGAGAGGAGGAGGAGGAGGAATAGAAGGAAGAATAGAGAGGAGGAAGGGTAATTGGAAGGAAAATCTCCTTCCATCAGAATATCGGGGATTTCAACTTCAGGAGTATTCTCCCTTATACGATTTTCACTAAAAGTAAGACTGACACTACTGCCTTCACTTATTTTTCATTTTTTTAGAATCACTTTCATGTTTTGACTCACTGATTTTTTTCTTTAAATTTGCTTCTGACTAGGAATCTATCTAAAGACACTTGTTTTTGACGTTTTCTTGGAATGTCACAGAAATGCAACATTGCATTATCGTTAAAAATATTCATGGCTCTCATTGCTACAGCCTTATTTGGGTGATGTTTTCCAACAAAATTTTGCACATTTCCCCACATCTGATAAATCTGCCTAATCTCACTTGACATGAGGGATTCCTCCAAGTTCTTAACCTCCCCAGAAGAAATCTCCTCTTCAACCTCTTACTGTTGCTCCTCATGCAGGTCCATCAGTTTGTCCATCATCAGCTCAGCTGTGTTCCTCCACCAACTCTTGTTGTAGATCACAGTCTCTACCAAAAGCTTTTTATGCAAAGTTCTGCTACACATGCACAAATACCCGTGAACACACTTGTAATGGTACAGTTGAGAGTGAACAATGCTGCCTTCAGGAAGGGTCAAGGCTAAATGAGACCAATTAGGCAATATACCAACCAGAAGTTCCTTCATTTGACATATGAAAGCAACAACAACAAGAACAATAACATTGCCATAGTTGAGCATCATCCCTTCAGGAGCTGTTCAAGTTCAAACACGATGTTAGTTCTGCAAATTTTTGTTTGTCCTGCAAGACAAATTTTTGCAAAATTTTTTTCCTCATCCAACGAAGCATATGTAAACCAGGTTACTCTTAAACTAAGGTTCTACTGAATCTTGGATTAGCAAACTGAAATAATTTGACTAAAAACTACCAGATCACAATAGAAAAATCGATGAGTTGAGTCTTTTTTCTTCTGAAGAAAGGTTAATACCAACCCATTAAAAATATCATTAGATTTATAGAATCTCAGAGGAGAAGGATAACTTTGAAACTATGTGATACAATGGAAAGAATATCGCACTTGCACCCCAAAACTTGATTTAATTTCTAGCTCTCCTACTTATTACCTTTAGGATCTTAACAAGTCTCTTAACTTCTCTGAATCTCAATATCCAGACTTATAAAATAAAGATTTAGGACTAGATTACTACCTAGTATTCTGTCTAGCTCTAAACCTATAATGTAATCAAAATTATTTTTGTTTTCAACACTTGTTATTACATTTGTCATGTCATAAATTAATATAAAAAAAAAAGTCGCATTACTCCAAACTGGCTGGAAGGGAGACCTGTGTAGCTTTAATGAGGTATTATTAATGGCTTAATAAGATCATATTTTTATAGTAATAAAGAATATTAAAGATTATTTGGTCCCATGTGTTTATTTGACAGTTAGGAAACTGAGATGCAGAGAGGTGAAATATTTTTTTGTTAGGTCATACAATATGGGTGTCTCCATGATTTAAACTCAGGCTTTTTGACCCATCTAATTCTCCTTTTATTCTTATTTTTTTTGCCATGATTTGAGAATCATAGGCACTCAGTCTTGGAAGGGAACTTGGAGGTCATCTACTCCAAAACGCAAATCATTTTAAATATATTCTTGAAAAGTGGAATTTCAGGTTTTGCTTGAAGCCCTCCAAAGTCAAATAACTGAATATGAATGAATCATGGGAAGATCTAATTTCGGATATTGTTCCAATGTACAGTAAGCCAAAATGTAGCACGCTTTAATTTCCATTTATTTGTTCCAGCCCTCCTCTCTGAAAACAAGTAAAACAAGTCAGCATCTAGTAATAACCCCTTTCAAATATTTCAAACCAGGGCTAACATATCCCATCAGACCTTAGACTCTTCTTTTGCCCCTGGGCTCAAAATCTCAGTTCCACCAACTCATCCTGACATGCCATGTTTTAAAGCCTCCTTAGTATCTCTTTCACTCTCTCCACATGCTTCAGCATTTTTAATGACCTTTCTAAAATATATTTTCTGAAATTGGAAACAGAGCTCCAGGTGGGAACAGACCAAGGATCAGGACAGCAAGCCTGTATCAACCATTTTTTTGTTGTTCTGAAACAGTCTCTCTTTTATATTCTATTTATACTGTACATAGCTTTAAGTTTATACATACATACATATCTATATCTATATCTATCATCTGTCTATCCATCTAATCTATCTATCTATCTATCTATCTATCTATCTATCTATCTATCTACGTGTGTGTGTATTGCTCTGCATGTTCTCTTCCACATTAGATTGTGTGCTCCTTGAGGACAAAGGCTGTCTTTGTATATTTTTGTATCCCCATTAATTAACACAGTGCCTGGCAGATAGTAAGTGCTTAACAAATATTTATTGGTGGATCAATTGATTGGCAGAATACAGCAGGACAATCACTCCCCTTACTCGGGACACATTTCATCTTTCTATGCATCTGCCTTTAAAGGCAGTGCTAACCCTATTAGTTTCCAAATCACAGAGAAAACTTATTTTGATCCTATAGTCCCTTAAAAACCCCAGACCAATTTTATGTAAACAGATTTTTACCTACATGTCTCTCATCCTATACTTATATAATAGATCTTAGGAATCCTAGTATAGAAAGATTTAATATCCCTCTTTATTTTCATCTGGAGAGGATTAGCCTGAATTCTATCAAATAACCATAACACAGTATCTTGCACAAAGCAAATATTTGGTAAATGTTTGTTAATTTAAATAACTAGTTACATTGTAGATTGTATTTTAAAAAAATATTGTTGAACTGAATGATATATTTTTTGTAGGGGTAGCTGCCATTTTTTAATGAATGCCATCAAACACATCTGTGTATAAGCAGGCATCAATATTAGTTCCTCAAGAGGATGTCGCCCCACTCTAAAGGCAAAGTGGGGTGGAGTGCTGAGGTGATTATCTGGATTATTCAGGCCTCAAACTTATGGCAAAATGATCTAAGATGACATGTATGCTGGAAGCAGTGGGAGCCTCTCTTTGGAGTTTGTCCATGTCTAGAGTGTAGATCAGCACAGTCAAAAGGACTGAGGGAAATTCAGTCACACTGAGGTTTGGAATGTCCTTGTAGGCCTGAGAGATGGAGGAAGAATGAGGAAAGAGTCAGAATTCTGTGTTTTTCTATGACTTCCAGAGAACTCAACCAAGGAAGGACAAAAGAAGTACTTGGGATGAAAGGCTGAAAGACGTCTGAGTCAGAAGGAAGTGGAAGAATTATAAAAACCACGAGATCAAGTTCAGGACATTAGTATTTGTAGGAACAAGAAGAATAAAACCAGATCGTAAAGTAATATCTGGTATTTACACATTATGCAATGTACAAAGCAGTTTTTCTCAAGACTCCTCAGTGAGATAGGTGAGAGTCAACAGCTTCACAAATATTACCTCATTTGATTCCCCTGACAATTCTAGGATGCAGGTGCTATTATTATTCCTGTCTACAGATGGCGTAACCAAGACAGAAATTAAGTGACTTGCCCCTGTGTCACATAACTGGTAAGTGAAGCTGGATTTTAACACATATCTTCCTGGCTTCAAATCCAGCACCTCTCCCCCTTGATAGGGAATTGATGTCCATGAACATGAAGTCACTTGCCCAAAGTCCATTACATTGCCAGCAGTAACTGTCATAAGCAAGACTCAATACCAGGTCTTGTGATTCTCAAATACTATGTTCTTTCCGTCACACATGTTTTAATTGATAAGACCTCTGCAAATTTACAATTTTCATTGTTTTTTTCCCTGTATTATTTAGTAATAAAACTTTAGAAATTACTAAAGAGGGGTTGTGCACTATTTTCAGGGAGCCAAATGAGGACAAGAGACCGATGTTCATGTTTGTTTGTTTTTTATTTTTTTGAAAAGTTAACTTGACTAATATGTTAACAAGTCCAGAGAATAGAAGTTGCACACAGGGAAACAAGAATCAAACTCTGGTGGACCAAACGTTGGAGTTTGTGGGAAGAAAAAGAAAAATGATGTCATGGAATGCCTTGGACCTCTTGCATTAAAATGATTAGAGACAATATAAGTGTGTCTTCCCCTCAAAAACCTTTAGAGTCAGGGAATCCTTTTTCTTTTCCACTACCAAGTTTCAGAACTAGTTTTAGAGGAGCCTATTTTCTGTCATTTCTCTTTCATCATATATTCTCTCTACACTAGGTTTCCAATATTGATATTAGAAGAAAAAGACCTTTTTAATTCCCCTTTGCCCTGCTCTATGAAAATAGCACATGCCATATGCATGCTTAATTGCTAAGTATTATAGGGAAATATATCAGGAAGGTAACAGAAACAAATTAATGGTTGGAGGAAATTTACTAATTATAGCTCTTTAAAAATGTTAAGCCTGGTCTTATGCACCAAGTATGGGGACTTGTGTTCTCTATTTTTATTTTTATCAGTGACTGGTGTAGTTGGCATACTTATAAAACTGGCCCATGATATGAAGCTGAGAGGTATGGTTAACACATTGGACAGCAGATTCAAGATCCAAAGAAAAGGCTGACAGGCTAAGTGAGATGGACCAGAACTAATAAAGTCACATTTCCTAAAGACATAATGAGCACTATCTCATGAAGCATGTTCAGAGTTGCCATTCCTGGCTCTCCAAATGAAGACATTCATTACAATGATAAATGAAGACTCCTACTCTTGGGATTTAAAAAAAAATAAGTGATAATACTGTATAAGCACAGACTGAGGAAATCATGGCTAGACAGCTTGTGAAACATGCCTGAGGGGATTGAATGAATTGTAATCTGGATATGTCAATGATACCATGTAGCAGCCAAAAAGCTATTGAGATATTTGGCTACATGAAGAGGCACAGTGTCAGAATACAGGTAATTTTAGTCCTGTTATACTCTGTCCTGGTTAGATGACATCTGGACGATCTTGATGCTAGATTTAAGGAATGACATTGACAAACTGGACCACATCTTGAAGAAAACCTGAAGACCATGCAATTGAAAGGACAGGGGATATTTAATATGGAGAAGCAAAGACTTGAGGAACACTTAATATCAGTCTTCAGTGACATACTGAATTGCCATAGTCAAGGATTGTGTTTGCCCTTCCTGGCCTTAAAAGGCAGAACCAGGTATCGTAGTTACAAAAAGTTATAGAGATTCCAGTCTGGGGACACATGTGTGAATAAGAAATAAGAAAAATCTTCGTAACAGTTAGAGCTGATCAAAAGTTGAATGGCCAGTTTCAGAAAGGGATGGGGAGATTCGAAGTGCATGGGTGGCTATATTTGTAATATCATAGAAGTCTGTCAGTTCAATCATGGATTGAACTGAAAGACTTCTAAATTTCTCTCCAGTTGAGATATTATGCATGTGTGAGTAGGGCCCTCTCTTTCCCAGCTTTCCTTTCTTTTTAACTTACTCTCCATGCCATGTTATAGCCTTGATATACTGGTTCTTCCTCTCTTGGTGACTGAATTTGCTTCACAAGGGTATTTTTTGTCCCATGCTTTTGTGTTAGGGAGAAAGAAACCCTGAGAAAGTATTTCATAAGATCATAGGAGATTTTAATCTGGAAGTGACTTTAGAGGCCATCCAATCCAGCCCCTTTAGTTTATTGACTCTGGCGTCATAGAACCTGAGTTCAAATGCTGTCTCTGGTCTGTACTGCCTGTGTGACATCAGGCAAGTCACTTGATTCCTCTGGGCCTTAGTTTTCTCAACTGTAAAATGAAAGACTGGACTAGATGATCTCTCAGGTCTTTTCCACCTCTAAATCAATGATCCTGTGAACTGCTCATTAACTACACACACACACACACACACACACACACACACACACACACGCACACACGCACACATGCACACATACATACATACACATATATGTGTGTATGTATATGTATATAGTGACTTTCTGTGTTCACACAGATAGCTGAATAAGAATACATACACATCTGATATTCATTATTCTTATAGTTGGCCAATATTTGAAAACTACAAACAACAAATTGCATTTAATAGTTCTTTAGCATGACAAAGTACTTTCATATTTTGTTTTCATTTCATTTTGTGAGATAGGTATTGAATGTATTATTATTATTATTAATTATTCCCATTTCAAAGACAAGGAAACTTGTAAAAAATTGTTCATCTTTTTTTTTTTCCATTTTGTTTAGTATTTATTTTTCCCCAATTGCATGTAAAAACAATTTTAACATTCGTTTTTTTTTTATTTTGGCTTACAAATTCTTTCCCTTCCTCCCTCTCCACTCCCAGGCACCATTGAGAAAGCAAGTAACTTGATACAGGTTATACACATATAATCAAGCAAAACATAGTTCCACAGTAGGCATGTTGTAAAAAAAAAAATTAACAAAAGGAAAAAAAACCCTCAAAAAATAAAATTTAAGAAAAAAGTATGCTTCAATCTGCATTCAGACACATCAGTTATTTCTCTGGGGATAAATAACATTTTTCATAATAAGTCCTTTAGAGTTGTTTTGGATCATTGAATTGCTCAGAATAGCTAAGTCATTCACAACTGATCACCTTATGACATTACTGTTATTGTGTGTGCAGTACATTTCACTTTGCATCAGCTCATGTAAGTCTTCCTAGGTTTTTCTGAGAGCATCCTATTCATAATTTCTTATAGCATAATAGTATACCATCACAATCACATAAAAGTGCTTATTGTTATCAGTGGCACACCAATAGCATTATGGATTGTTGAAGTAGAAGATATAGTCGTTGGCAAGGTGAAGGAGAAACCTTGAAATCCTAGAAATGGATAATAATAGCTCATATTTATAGACAAATTCACTTTAAAAAGTTTTCTTTTTAACCTTCATGAGGGGTCACAGCAAGCCTAATAATTTATATGTCTTAGAACCTTAAGCTAAGGTCTTCATGATCCCTCCCTTCAGCTTGATACCTTCTTACCACTCCCAATATGGGACGTCCCCCATTCTGAGTTGTGACCCTCTACCTTCTACCCATGCTCTTTGTGTCTTAACTTCTTGTCAAAGCTAAAATGAGAGACACATCCTAGGGCTCTTTCACACACATGAGAGAGAAAATAAAGATTTTGATGAGGCAATATCTGAATTGTTACAGTTGTCTACTCTCTTTTCAAAGGATTCTATATTTTCTCAAGTTTCCATTTCACCATGCCAGTGTAGACATAGGAGCTATGCCCAGGAGAAGCACATTTTGTGAATACATGCATTGACTCTAGCCAGAAGAATTTTCTACGTGCTTGTAAATTTCTGCTTATCATCTTGGTCATGCAGTCTAACAGCTTATTGTCAGTCATAAAAGAATTCAGGCAGGAAATGCTGCCCCTTACTGTTAGAACATGTTGGCATGTAAATGAAAATGATTGATTTTGATGCATTCTTTTCTTAAATGCTCATACATATAAAAATTGGTGTCGGCTACCTGGGTCTGGAATTTCCTTTAATTCATTATGCAGTGAAATTTCCTAGTCAAATAATACTATAGAATGTACTTTAGAAGAGGTTCTATCACTGTGGTTTTGTATGCCTTAGAGACAAGACTGGGTCCTTACTTTTATGCTTCACCACAGTGCCATAGTTTCCATATAGAAATAGAAGTTTCAGATCTATTTTAAGCACAACTTTCTCATCAAGGCTAGCATCACTTAGGGCTAATGTACCAAATTAAGAATAATGTGCAGTTGACCCTGTGAGCTGCAAAACAACCTGCTTCAGTGATTTTAGTCTTCCTCTCAGCATGAATCTAAACATTGAAAAACAACTCCTTTGAAGAAAAGCAAAATGGTTAATCTGGTTCCAGGAAGAATATATCTCAATGACCAAGCTAAATTTTCTACCTTCTCTCTGGGGGAAAAAATGGTTAATTTGATCATTCCTGAAAGACATTAGGAAGAATCACCGAATCTTAGAGAGGAAGGGAGCTTCAGAGGTAACCTAGTCTATATTATCTCTGACAGTTAATTATTCAGTTCCAGCTCAAAATTCTCCTATGATGGGAAACTCACTAACTGGACTAAGCAATCTTTTTATATTTCGGGCCATTAAATTATTATTATTTTAATATTTTATATTTCTAATTACATTAAAATAGTTTTTTTAAAACATTTTTTTAAAGCTTTGAGTTCCAAATTCTATCCCTCCCCTCTCCCCTCACTGAGGCAGCATAGTGTAGAAACAGAAATAATGTAGGTAGAAAGTTAGCCTTGAATCCAGGAAGAAGTGGGTTCATGTGCCACGTCTGACCTATAGCCCATGTGACCTCAGGCAAAAGACTTAACTTCTCAGTGCTCTAAGCAAATTTAAGGCTGCAAATTGCCTATACGGTACTGTTCTACATTGATAAAGGATTTGTTTACCTGAGAAGTCACTATATAAATGAAATCACAGCTTCAATCCCTAGAGCTGTTAAAAAGGGAAAAATCATTTTGTTAATCTGACATCTCTTCATGAAACTTTTACTCTATAGTCCTAGTTCTGTCCTTTAATGTCAAACAGAAAATTTCTAATTCCTCTGATAACTTATATCCTCTAATGGTGTAGAAGGATAATTGATCCAGTCAAAAAAAAATTTAGAAATCACTTGTTTTCCAAAGATTTACAATTCTCTCATTTTCAAGATGAGGGAAACTATAGATTAGAGAAATAAAGTGACTTGCCCAGGGTCACACAGCTAATAGAAGACAAAGTGAATCTATAGATTCTTGTATTCTGATACCAAATTGAGGGGTTGTTTTGCTTCACCTTTCAAATCCATCTCATTCAGGAGAAATTTTCAGGCAATGTGTTTATTTAGTCCCTTAGAGAATCAGGTCCAATTAGAGCATGTTTTTGAGTATGTGTTTTACTCTCAGCTGAGTGCTATGGAAGTCATATATCTAATAATATTCCAGAAAACAGAGAAATATCTGGAGGGACCAAGAAAAGACCTGTGAGCAGCCAATGTTGATATCATGAGGTCAATTCAGTGACTATTTTAATGTCAGTGCATCTTAGTTTGGATTTTATTTCTAAGAGAATTCTTCAGAAACTCTTTGAGCCCTTCTAGTGTTCTTTTCTAGCTATACACACACACTCACAAACAAGCACACAAATCCTTGGTTATCTAGTGTCTCATTCTACAATTATAAGATGAACTCCTCCCAACAATACCACCACGTTTTTTGGGAAGGGATAGAGATGGCTGATAGTTACAAGTCACTGATAGCAATGGCTAGCAATCCCACATTGAGGGAAATGACAGAAAACCCCCCAAAACTGAAAGAGGAATTCAGAAAATACAAGAGTGTGGACACTACTTTGGTATCCAGGTAAATAATCTTACACCCCCTAATACTCCTACAGGCCATGATAGTATATAGAACAATAAATTATGTTCAAGACAAGAGCTAAATTGTGCTTTATTTCAATGATTTGAAAAAGACATCTGAACATGTTTTTAGGGAGATTTTCATAAAAGGAGGTTAAAATGAAAGAATCTTTGGCAATTAAAGGGATAAGATTAAGATAAATGGAACATATTTCTATAATATTTCATAAAACAGTGATTCCAGTGTGATCCATTTATAGTATAATTTCCTCCCTCAAGGAAAATTATAAAGTACTAATCTATTGGGCAAAGGTTATAAATAATGGGAGCTCAGAGAACGGGGCATTTATGTAAACTAGAATAATTATAGAAATCTTCATGGAAGAGGTAAGACTTGAACTGGGTTGTGAACATTGAGTAGGGTCTACATAATTGGAGAGGTGGAGAAGTCATGTGATATCATGAAAAGAGCACTTACTTTAGAGTCAGAACCAATCAGTTGGCAACTATTTATGAGCACTTACTTGCAGACACTGTTAGGTGTTGAGGAGATAGGTACAAAGAGTAAAACAGTTCCTATACATAATGCACTTACATTCTAATGATGAAGAGAACAAATCTACCTATTGATCTATCTATCGATCTATCGATCTATTGATCTACCAATCTATCTATCTATCTATCTATCTATCTATCTATCTATCTATCTATTTTTATTTCAGTGTAGTCTAAGCTCAGTTGAGAGTCCAAGGTTATAAAACTATTGCTTAAATATTCATCACTACCTTGGATTTTCTGATAGACTGAGTACAAACAGCTTTACCATGAAGACTGCTATGCCCACATGAATGCCTTTTGATTTATTTAGACTCCTTTTCTTATTTTGTCTATCAAAAAAGAGCTTAGAATAGCTGGCTTTTGGGAGCTTTAGATAGAAAGTATTTCCTATTGCATACAACCCTGAATCTGTGCAGAATAGAATAAAATAGAGATCTTTTAATTATCTGGCTATTTTCATGAATTTGGCTAGTCTGACTGAATAGTTAAAGCCTAATTATGCACATTATTTAAACAAATACTTACTTAACAGCTATTGTCTGTAAGACACTGTGTATAGTATTGAGGTTACAAAGACAAATAATAGCCACTGCCTTAAGGACCTTAATTTTTGCTGGGGGTGGGGGATGTCCCAACTACACACAAAAAATTAAAAAATAGTATAAAATAATTTCAAAAAGAAAAGGGTACTATTAAGGTAGGAGTGTGAAGCGAATGCCGTCTTCACATGGAGGACCACTTTATTCCAAAGCACTAAAGAGAAAGTTAGAATTTTATTTAAGGAGAATAACTAATAGGTCAGTTTGACTGAAAAGAAAAAAGAGATTGGGGAAAGGTGAGAAATAGAAAATAAAAATTAAAATACATGTGCTTTTCAATTCCAGTTTGTAACCATCTAACTTTGCAATACGTGAGATTTACAAAGTATCAAATTCCAAACTAGTTATACTTCATGACAAAGGAAGAGTTAAAATAATAGAAATGATTATCCTGAATTGTTTCCCTTTTGTAAGCAGACAGACAGAAAACCAAGAATATTGTGTTTATCAATATCAAAGAAAAAAACAATTCAGATATATGAGGTTGAAAAAAAAAAAGATGTTCAGCAACGTCATGAACGAATGTTGTTCTGAGCAATGGGCTTCACCATGGGAGAGGGATTCACTATGAATAGCGAAGTTCTTCAGGTACATCTATTCTCATTTGACAATGAACTGATTGCATCAAGTCCTAGAATATCAGAAGACCTCTATAATGATTTCCATAGTCATTCAAAAGTATTGATTTTAACTCTCCACAAAAGAAAGATAATATTTTAGAAATTCTACTGCACTTGGAATCACCACAAACATTTGCCCGCCATAAAAACATATTTTTATTCTCAATGTTCTTACTTGGATGCCATAAGATGGTAGATCATGGAACATGACCCTTTTATATGAATCAGTGTTGTGAATGGGTAATGTGACGAGAGAGAGAGACAGAGAGACAGAGACACAGAGACAGAGACAGAGCGACAGAGAAAGAGACAGAGAGAGAGACACACACAGAGGGAGAGACAGAGACAGATAAAGAAAGAGAGAGACAGAGAGAGAGAGAGAGAGAGAGAGAGAGAGAGAGAGAGAGAGAGAGAGAGAGAAAGAGAAATGTACATGCTGGAGTATTGCTATAGAACAGTCAAGTAATGTGAAATTTAGAGATAGCAGATAAATGATTTGAACATTACGTTTATATGTATAATCAAAGTTGTTTGGGGACTCAGTCATTTACTTCCTTCTGCCAATTTCCTCTTCACCTTCCTACTTCCCAAAGGAATTTAGGCAAAGCTGATTCGTACCATAACATACTTAGTTATAATAGGGACTTCACCAGCTAGTCAAGAGACAAAATAGCCCAACCTAAGTCCTTTTCTATGCACTTTAGTATTATCTATCTATCTATCTATCTATCTATCTATCTATCTATCTATCTATCTATCAATTTATCTATCTATCATCTATTATGTACAATATACATATATGTATATATGTGTGTATGTGTTTGTGTTATTAATAAAATCACATATTTGTTGATAGAATTTATTCCACTGACCTATGTTTTTAGCTCTTTATATCACAGTTACTGATTTCCATCATTTATCATCATTCAATAAATATATAGACATACCTGCCAAAACAAACCCAAAACCTTTATGAACACAACTACAAAACACTTTTCACACAAATAAAGTCAGATCTAACTAAATGGAAAAACATTAACTGCTCATGACTGGGTCCAGCTAATATATTAACAATGACAATTTTACCTAAATTAAATTATGTATTTAATGCTATACCAATCAATCTACCCAAAAATTATTTTATAGTACTAGAAAAAATAGTAACAAAATTCATTTGGAAGAAGAAAAAGTCCAGAATATCAAGGTGATTAATGAAAAAGAAATGCTAGGGAAGGTGGCCTAGCCTTACCAGATTTTAATCTGTATTACAAAGCAGCAGTCATCAAAACTGCTTGGTACTGGGTAAGGGATAGAGTAGTGGATCAATGGAATAGAATGGGTACAAAAGACTCAATC
>JAQQSV010004426.1:0-14833 GCA_028646515.1 Pseudochirops corinnae | reverse complement strand
AGATAGATAGATAGATAGATAGATAGATAGATGGATGGATAGATAGATGAATGGATAGATAGATGTGTGTGTGTATATATGTGTACATATACGTATATACAAATGTGTGTATGTGTATAGGTATATGTGTATATATGTATGTGTGTATACATATATACACACATTGGGAAGTGTGGTACACAAAATAAGCAAAAGCCAAAAAAAATGACTGGCACCAAGAAATTTTTTTTTTTTTTACATATGGAAGGCTCTTTTTAGAACTGTCTTCAGGATCAATTTGTCGACCATGAAATCAATTAAGTGGGAGACAGCATGGTACAGTAGAGGGAACAGGGAATTCTGTCTCTACCACTTTCAACCTATGAGACCTTTGACAAATCACTTTACCTATGCAGGTCTTGTTTCTCCTCTAAAGAAGGAAGTGGTTGAACTGGACAACCTCTCAGATCCTTGCCCGTGTCAAAACTATAACTGGCCTCACTGTTTTTTAATAGCACTTTATCTGAAGTCCAAAATAACATGGCCAAGGCCACTCATCTACCATCTTTATCAGACTCGATTCCAAACTTCCTTGTCCTGTTTCTAAAAAATCAGATCCAATCCAAAAAGCACTTTTTAAGTGCCTACTATGTACAAGGCACTGTGCTAGATGCTAAGAATTAAAAGACAAAGGGAAAAATAGTTCTTGCCCTCAAAGAGCTTACCTTCTCCTGCATTTACTCTCAAAGAATGAAGATTTGCAATCACTGAGGATATCAAGGAAATGGGTGAGGGGGATGTACTTTTCTTATAACTAGATTTATAAGTTCTGATATTAATTATTTTTGTCTAGATTTATAACATCATCAATGTAGAGCACTTTCAATGAGGAAACTCACTCTTCTAGAGGCCATGAGGTGGGGCAATGATTAGAATACTTCCTGGAGTCAGAAAGACCTGAGTTTAAATCCTATCTCATGTAATTGTTCCTATTGGTGACAATCATTTAAATATCAGAAAGAGGTTATGTCTTTTCCCACCCACCTCCAAGTCTTCTCAAAACATCCCCAGTTCTCTCTTATTTTTATCCCCCTCATTATCCTGCCCTCCACGTGCTATGACCCATCTTATCAATGTTAATACTAACATGCACCACCTTAATCCAAAGAGGGGACTTCATAAAGACGTCATATGACCAGGGCAGAGCACAGCAGAACTCTCCCTGTTCGTGTTCTACACCACAGGTAGGGAACCTGCAGCCTCAAGGCCACATGTGACCTTCTAGGTCCTTGACACCACAGGTTCCCCACACCTGTTCTAGACCCTATTAAAGCAAAACAAAATCATATCAGAATTGGTGTTTTTTTAATACATTGTCTAAAGTCAAGACTTTCCCAAAGGTATTATTCCCTTCACCCAAAGTCCTCTTCTTCCTCATTGTCCATTCTAGAGACCCTCTAAAACAAAACTCAATTCTACCCTTCAGGTTAATTTGGTTTTCTCCTGGGGATTCTTTCTGCCTGAGAGAGTGGGCAGAGTCCAGCCAACCATTGCTTACAATGGACATTTAGAAATGAGACTGAAGTTAGCTGAAGAAGAGAGCTCACTGCTTAGAAGGGGACTGGGCAAGAGCTCGGTCCGGCAAGGCTGGGTGGGAAAGGGGTGGGTAGGTAGTTCAGTATGTGGAGATCTGAAATGAGGTGAGGTGATGGTTAGAAGCCAGGATGGAGAAAAGATGGGAAAGGAACAAGGAACAGAAGAGGCCAAACTGGGCAGGAACAAAGAAGGTCATAGGGTAGAACAGTTATTAAAGGAGAAATGGGGTATGGTGATATCATGTCAACATGGCCATGTAAGAATAAGAGAAGCCAAGATCATGGTAAGTCAAGTGTTGGTTTGAGTTCAGAAGAAGCAGCTAAGATTGCTTCCAAAAGAATTCTTATGCCAACAAGGACTAGCTGACTTTTAATGCAATGGCTCAGAACCTCCCAAGGACTTTTAGTCTGGTGAGAGAGGTGATCCATCCACACTTTAAAAGATCCCCAACATGCCAGGGGAGACAGTATGGGGAGAGAAGCATGGTAGTCTACTGAAGAAGTAACTTCAACTCGGCATCACAGAATTTGAACAGGAAGAGACCATAGAGGTCATCTAGTCCTATTCCCTCCCAATTTACAGATGAGGAAACTGAGACCCAGAGAAAAGAAGTGACAAAAGAGACAAGTGTTGGCTTAATATAAACGTGAAGATCTTAATGACTAAGGCTGTCAAGAAACTGAATAAGTTGCTTTGGTAAATAATAAGTTTCTCATCACTGAAGATGTTCAAATTCAAATATAATCACTTATAATAGACATCATAGAGGCAGTTTATTCTACATTCAGGGATTAACAAAATGACATCTATAGCTATCCCAAACACTCCCTGAAGTGCCATAGGAAATAGGGATCAGAATTGGAGTGTAAATTTCTATCTTCCAAATCTAGTGCTCTTTCTACCTTGCCACACATCCTAGGAAGAGTCTGAGTCTTACTTAAGAGGTACAGATATACCCTAGACATAGTTCAGGCATCCTTAACTTAAGGTCTGTAAAATTGTTTGTTCATTTTTTAATATTTTGATAACTACGTTTTGATATTTTTAATTTCCATGGTAATTCTATGTGTTTTATTTTATACATTTAAAATTTAACTAATTTAAAATTTAAACATCCGAAATATGTTAAAAATGTTATTTTAAGAAAAGATCCATAGGCTTCACCAGATTCCTAAAGGAGGCCATAACTCAGTAAAGGTAAAGAACCCCTGAAGAAAAGGATGCACTCTGCTGGGGTCTAAATGGGTACCATGTTTCCTGACTGTTTTGGGTAATTGATATCCTGGAATCTGGCAGGGAAAGAAAGGTAAGTAGGGTCTGGAATATCCAGTTTGCCCCAAACTCTGCTATTACCCTCTGCATGAAGCTTTCCCCTACAACTACCAGTGTGCCCTACTCAACAAACTCCACTGGCTCTCAATGACGTCCAGGATCTGATACAAAGTTGTCTTTTTGGCATTTAAAGGTCTTTATACCCTGGACCTTCCTTACCTGTTCTTAGCTGTTCACAGTAGCATTCTTTTGGGAAGCTGCTCGTGCATGGCATTACACCAATTCTTCATGACCCCATTTAGGATTTTCTTGGCAAAGATACTGGAGTGGTTTGCCATTTCCTTCCCCAATTCATTTTATAGATGAGGGAGCTGAGGCAAACAGGGTTTGAGTGATTTGCCTAGAGTCACATAGCTAGCAAGTATCTGAGACCAGATTTGAACTCATGAGGTTGAGTCTTCCTGATTCCAAGCCCAGCCTCACATAGTAACTATTTAATAAATACTTGCTGATTGAATAACTTCAACATAGTACCAATAGTCAAAAACCTGTAATTGTTTTGGCATTACAGCTCCCAGAGTGTGATTTTTCTCTACCTATGATATAGCAACCTGTCTACAACATAGTTTTAAGGTTGCTTAAGAAAGGTTAAATTGCTTGTCTGTGGCAATGCAGCTAGAAAGTGTCAGAGGTGGGATCTGAACCTACTTCTTAATAATTTTATATCCTGGGGTGAAGCCAAGATGGTGGAATAAGAGCAGGAACTTGCTTGAGCTCCTGCTCCAACCACTTCCAATACCTGTAAAAAATGACTCTAAAAATTTTAGTGTTACGGAATAATTTTATATCCTGACTTAATCACTATACCATCCTACTTTTCTTGAATACAATAGGTATTCAAAAAGTAGTTATAGGTTGACTAATTTAAAATGATTATCTTAGAGTCTAACTTCTACCTCTTATTTTCTCTTTGAAACCAGAATAGTTATGTTAAGGAAGAGAGCCAAGTGAATTAGCCCATAAGAAAATTCTTTCAATTTTCTATTGATAATCAAATCTAATTTTATAACATTTTTAAAGAGTATCTATTTAATCTGGGGTGTCTGGGATAAATATAAGATCCCTTAGAGATCTTTGAGCTGGTATGAGCTCCTGATCTCTATGATGAGTAAACATCTTGACCAGCAGCTTCCTTTACTTGCAATTCCCATTGAAGCTAATGAACTCTTTTCTAGACACAACACCTGGCACACATTGGTTGGGTGTCCAAAGGTCTTTTCCTAGAGATTGTTTTGCTTAAGCTCAGGACATGAGAGATTTTTTTTGAAATGTAGGCCTGATTGCCTTCTAAAAATGAAAGCCAAGTCTACCCTATCACTTGCCTTTGGTACCTTAGTCTAGAACACAAAGAACTTGTTGAGCAAGAGATTTAAAACTCAGTAGTAAATTTGTTACTGTTCAATAAAGGAGGAACAGATTATACTTGGAAAGAAGGTAAAGGTTTCCATAGGGAGATTTTCAAAAAGCACAAATAGTATTAATTTGGCCCCCAAATTTTTAAGATAAGAGAGTAGTACATAAATAATTGGGAGTCTCTAAGTTAATTATTCAATATTTGATTCAATTCATTATTACTGATCCAAAAGAAATAGCCAATATGAGAAATTCAGAGAAACATGGAAAGCAGTTGTGTGAACTGCTACATAATAAAGAAAATGAAACTAGAAAGTATCTAAGATTATAAACTGTAGAAAACATCCTGATCTGCATTGATAAGTTGTTCACTGGCAGCTCCCTTTGTTGATGAAATGACAGCTTTTATAAGGATTTATACATATGTATTTACACACATACATACACATATGTACATATACATGTATGGATAATATTAATCCCAGAGCAATGAAGATGTACATAGTTGGAGTCAGCCAAGTATCCTTTCTCATAGCTTTGTTAGGAGGAAAATGATTCGATAAATTTGATCCCTAATTATTTATCAACTTAAAGTGTTAATCAAATGAGGTAGTATTTGTAATGCATTTAACACAGTACCTGATGTGTAGCAGATACAATATAAATGCTTCTTCCTTCAACCTCCTCATTTAGCTTGTTAAGAGGCATTTATTAAAATGACCCTTAAGAAAGACCCCTAGAGAGAACAATGATTAAAAGCTTGGTCAATCTAGAAAACATTAAATAAATGTGAGTTATTAAATCTTAGTGTTGTGGTAAAAGTGCTTGATCTTAGCCAGAAAGACTTAGGTTGGAATTTTGTCTCTAATGCCTATTAGCTTTTCAGTCTCATTGTATTTTTTTCTCCTTCTAGTACTTGAGAATAGAGCCAAAAGTAGCCTTCCCTGTTGTCCCCATGTCTTTCATCTCCCATCTTCCTGCCTTTGCACTACCCATTTCCCATGCCTAGACTGTACTCTCCTCACCTCTGCTACATAGACTACATTGTTCCCTTCATTATGGAGCTCAAGACCTACCTTCTATGTTAAGTCTTTCCAGATTCCCCCCAAGTGCTGATGCTTTCCATTATACATTATATTGTATTTCTTTTTGTATTGGTTCAACATATAGCTATTTCTATAGATACATTTTGCTTCTCCCCAATAGAATATATTATAGCATAATAAATATATAATACAATAAATATAGTATAGCATAAATTTCAGCCATGAAAATTTCATATGGAATAAAAGCTTTCATGAGCTATTGGGGACTATTTTTCATATTAATGAGGTTAATTTAATTTAATTAATTCATGAGATTTCCTATGTGTCTCCTATGTCTTCCTATGAAATTTCATTTATGCTAATTAAATAAAATGTTGTTGGAATTTTCATTCATTTAATTTCTTGAAAATATGCATACTTAATGAGATTTCCTATGTGTCCTGACTTTAGGGACACCTTGTAAGCTGCCTGAGAGCAAGAAGCATCTCATTTGAGAGGTATGTATGGCCAAGAGCTAGCACAGTGCCTAATATGTAGTGGGTGCTTATTATTGCCTACTTGCTGTTTGGTTGATTGATCAGAGCATGCCACCTCACTTATATGAACTCTAGTTTCCCCCTTTTTTTAAATTTCAGATAAAAAGTTGGCTGTGAAACTCTACCATGTTGACAAAATGCTTTGCAAATTTCCAAGTACTATATAAACGCTGGTTGTTATTTTCACTAAACCCAAAGGATGACTTTCAAATGATGTAATTTGAGGCACTATGGCATGAGGGTAAAAGATATTTTGGGTCTGAGTTTCTTTCCATGGCCCCTCCAAGTGACCCAGAGAGGGAACTATCTACTCTATTTCTGTGTACGTCAGATAAGAGTCATGACATCTAAGGCATCAAGAAAGACCCACCTCTGCCAGTAACTAGTCATGTGCCTTGAGACAAGTCACTTAATCTCCCTTAACTTCCCTTTCCACATTTACAACATGAAGGGGCTGGACGAGCTGGTATCAAAGGTCCTGCTATGTCCACAATACTACTATATAGGGAATACACTTTCTGTGCTGATTGCGAGAGAAATTCTGTGTTGCTTCCTCCTCTGTTTGGTTTTTTCCCATTAAAGCTCAATGCTTCCTCCTGTGTGGAGATAGTCCCTGGAGCCCTAAAGAACCAAGTGTCACCTCCATACCTCTCCCTAGATGCCATAACCATTAGTTTCAGCATCTCTTGCTTTCTAAAGATTCCAGCTGTCTTGGCTGGATCATCTTTATCTCACAACAATTTGGATTATTTCCCTGTAAGTGACTGCCATCTGCTTTTTTTCCCCTTAATTGACTTACTGCAACTAAACAACTAAAGCAGTTTTCTTCTCAATGTACATACTTTTCCCTTCTATGACTTGTTTTTTAAAGATTATTTTCTCACATCTTTACATCTATTTTGTTTCATGGGGATGATCCAAAGGAAGAGGGAGAGAACAAATATTTATTAAGCACCTACTATGTGCCAAATGCTTTAAAATATGATTTCAATCTGATAGGCCAAGAAAGGTATATGGTAGGTGTGAGCTACATACTAAAAACAACTAAATACAATGAGGAAAAAAAAAAACACTGAGACTTCATCAAAGAAGTGTATGAACACAAGAACCTAGGTCTGAATATTAGCTTTGCCATTTCCTACCTATGTGACCTTGAGCAAATCACTTCACCTCTCTAGGCTTCAAATTCTTCATCTGTAAAACCAAGGGGTTGTACTACATAAGGACCTTTCCTATTCTAAATCTGTGATCTTATAATGTTTAAGCATTTTTTATGTGCCAATCACTATAAGGCATTGAAGATACAATCCAATGAACAAACAAAGACCTACTCATGAGGAATTTACCTTCCTATGAGGAAGACAACAAATATGTATATAAGCACATGCAGAATCAATTTAAAGAAAATAAATACAATGTAGTTAAATAAAAGACAATTTTCAAGGAAGGGTAGAAGTAGCTGGGGCAGTCAGGAAGTCTTCATGTAGAAAGTGGTGCTTGAGTAGTGTCTTGTGTGGAACAGACCTTCATCACCTAATGCTCATCCTATTCCAACAACCTACTGGTGGGTCTGTCTGCCTTAAGTCTCTCCCCACTGCAAGCCACCCTCCATTCAACAACCAAAGTAATTATCCTAATGTACAGGCCTGATCGTGTCACCTTCCTCCCTCCAAATCAATAAACTCCAGTGGCTTCCTATTATCTTGAAGATCAAACACAAAATCCTCTGTTTGGCATTCAAAACTTTTCATAACCTCATCTCCTTCTATCTGTTTAGGCTTCTGATACTGTACTCCCTACCACATACTCTTTGATGCAGCAACACTGGCCTTTTTGCTTTTTGATGAACAAGACACTCCATCTCTCTTCTTCAGGCATTTTCTCTCATTGCCCTTCATGCCCAGAGAGTTCTTCCTCCTCATCTCTACCTGCCAGCTTCCTTTAAGAGTTCCAGTTAAAATCCCGTCTTCTATAGGAAGCCTTTCTCAAACTGTCTTAATTCTAGTGCCTTCTCCCTACTAATTATTCCCTATTTATCTTGTTTATAGTTCGTTTGCCTGTCTTTGTTTACTTTCTGTCCCCTCCCCCCATTTGACTGTGAGCTCCATGAGGACAGGAACTACCCTTTCCCTCTTTTGGTATTCCCAGGGTTTAGCACAGTGTCTAACATGTGGGTGCTTATAAATATTTTTTGATTAACTGAAGAAAGAGAGGGATTCTCTGAGGAGGAATTGAAGAAAGAGAGAATTTTAGACAT
Organism: Pseudochirops corinnae; assembly: GCA_028646515.1. Taxonomy (NCBI): domain Eukaryota; kingdom Metazoa; phylum Chordata; class Mammalia; order Diprotodontia; family Pseudocheiridae; genus Pseudochirops; species Pseudochirops corinnae. The sequence continues at coordinate 6,734 of JAQQSV010004426.1, read as the reverse complement.
GGGTGATGACCAGTGCAGACACAGAGATGGGTAATGGAGCTTTGTGTATAAAAAAATAATTTGGAGACACTCTAATACAAAGATTAACACGGTGTCTACACACAGTAGGTACTTAATAAATGTTAGTAGGCTAATTGGCTAACAGATCACATGGCAAGAGTGAAGGGTGCCTAATAGACAGTCCATACATTCCACTGGTAGGGTTTGTACTATGTCAAGAGAATGTGGCCAAGCATGATGACCCAGGCCTGTAATTTCTCTTACCAGAAGAGGCTGAGGCCCTAAATCCAACTGACTGTCCAAACTAAGTACAGCACTAAGATGTCCTCAGAATCAGAAGATCACCAGGCTGTGAGGGACAAATCAGCCTAGGCCAGAAAAACAAGCATGTTAAGGTTTCCATATGATCAGTAGTGGGATAGACCCCCACTGCTGAAATTCCAACCAAGGTGAGATTGAGGGTGAGAGAGTGAGGAAGAGGGGGGAAGGGAGGGCAAAAGAGAGGGTATGAGAGAAAGGAAGAGGAAGAGAAAAAAAGCATGAGTGAGGGAGAGGTAGGAAGGGAGAAAGAAGACAGGTGGAGGGAAAAGAAGGTGAGAGGAGAGGGGAGAGAGGGGAAGAGAGGGAAAGGAAGAGAGAGGGAGAGGGAGAAAGAGAAAGAGAGACAGAAAAGAAGAAGGAGGAGGAGGAGGAGGAGGAAGGGAGAAGACTCAAGGAAAGGTCCCCTGTGGTAACCTTATGCTAAGATGAAAACCAAAGAGGCACAGAAGAGCAGAACAAGGCAGGCTGTGATCTCTAGCCTTGGAGGGGATGCCCACATAGATTAGCAGGCTACAACTTACAAATAAAGAGACTTTGGAACAGATTCACAAAACAATCATGTTATCAGAGAAATGTTTGATGAGAGTAGATGAGCCGATCATATGACTAGGGCAAGAGATAACCAGAGGCAACCTGTAGGTTGCACCTGTATCCTCCCAATATAAAAAAAAAGTGAAGTCAACCCCCAACATATCCAGTGAACCCTTCCAGGGACAAACACAGGGGGATATAGAAAAGAGTCACACAAAATCAACAGGCATGGGTAGATTGCAATTTATATCTTTGGAGGGAACTCCTGAATAATAGATGAGGTCATAAATCCATTCTAGAATTTGCACATTTACTTCCACTGGGAAGACAGAAACTCTCTGTACCATTCACACATTCAGAAACCCTAACTGTCATAGTCAGTGGGCAAATGATATATGGTAGCCCTGGAAACACAAATTTTCATTAAACTGATTAATCATCATATCAGCCACTTCTTGGTAGTTTAGGTGGAAGGTGCTCAAATTTCATTATGTAATAAGTTTACAAGAGAAACTTTCCAATTTGTCACATGACCAGCTTCTAAATCTTGAAGTTTGCTCTCTAGCATTTTACAAAATACTCACCCCTCTAAAAGCAGCTTTGCAAGGTGGACAGAATAGTCTTAAAGGCTTGATGACCTGGATTCAAGTCTCTCCTGTGGCACACACTGGTTCTACATGACCCTGGGCAAGTCATAGGCAGCTAGTGGCACAGTGGTCCTGCAATCAGGAAGACCTCAATTCAAGTCTGACCAGAGACACTTTACTAGCTATGTGACCCTGGCCAAGTCACTTAACCTCTGCTTGCTTCCATTTCCTTAATTGTAAAATGAAGATACTAATAGCTCCTCCCTAGCACCAGGGATTGGTGTGAGGATAGAATGAGATATTTGTAAAGTTCTTATTACAGTGCCATATATATTATATTATATATTAGATAGATAGATAAATTGATAGATAGATATTATACAGTGATGTATAGTAAATTCTTAATAAATGCTTGTTCCCTTCCCTCTTCCCTCTCCTTCCCAATGATCCCTAAGACTAAATTCCAGAGCTGTCATACATCTGCATTAGTAGAAGGAATTTCCCTGGGTTTGGGGGAGGGGGTGCTCCCTATACTAGGAAAACCACAGGTCCAGATCCCCCCCAAAAAAATTAGTCCCTTCATACAATGATTCTGCAATTCTTTGATCCTGTGGATAGATGTGTGTTCAAGAAACTAACTTCTTAAAAATACTTCTTTTTCCCCAACTAGAGGGAAAAGGTTAAGCCTTTCATTATTGTTTCTATTCTTTTTATTCCCTCCCCTCCAATCTGGTATAACATCAAAAAACACATGACCTTGGTCGTCGCTTTTTTCCCCAGGCCTCAGTTTCCTCATCTGTAAAGATGAGAGAGAAGGGTAGAGTCTCATATTTCTCCAGACTCTTTAATCAAAGAAATAACAACTACTTGGCCTTCTCTCTTAATTTCTCTGGGAGATAGGAGGTACAAGTGTTATTATCATCAGTTCACAATTGACAAACTGAGAACACAGATATGTCCAGTGCTATCCCAGACCCCCATTACTAGCCATTAGTGAAGCTAAGGTTGTTTGCTTCTGCACGGAGCTACACCTATATCCTTCTTGGAAAGCTTCTAGTAAAATTACCTTCGACAGATGTCAGCCCTGCTCCCTTCCTTATGGAACTGATGCCAAGGTCCCTGGAAATAACTTGGAGATCTTATTGCTTTCCAGGCTTCTCTGGGGTGTTTATACACCACGTGGTTCTTGGGTTTGTTTGGACAAAAGCAAGTGCGTTTACATCACTATAGATTGACTACAAAGGCAGATTCTGGGAGTAGTTCAGAATGCTCTCTCCCCAAGCCCTTTGATGATATCCAGAACTTTGGAACAGGAGACTAGACTGGCCAGTAGTAAAATTATAATTACAGCTTGTTATTTGCATTGCCAGGAAGAGTGGATGGCAAAGAAACTCTCTCCCCTCTGCACTCTGACCCAGCCCTTGACAAAGGACAGTGTGCTCTGGGAGATATCCAGTTTTGGATTGTACTGCCAGAATCCCTTCCTCCTTCCCCACACCTACCCACCCCTTATTAAGGAACAGCCTTATGGAGCCAAAAACTAAGGGCAACGTTTACTCTGCAGGTGCAAGAGACACGTGTGTCTCCCAGTAGGCTTTTCCAAGTGTCTCTTGCTGTTTGGAGCAGTTCTCTATGGTGCCTTCAATTTAGTCTTCTTGATACATACCAGCATAAAGCATTGATTTCCTAATCAGCTCCCAAGGATGAGAAGAAATCACTGGGAACATTTACAAGATGAAGTTAACTTTGACCCTGAAGGCTATTGCCTCTTAAAATATCCCTCTCTCTGCCAACTTCCTACCTGGTTGTATAGCTTTAGGCTTCCATATAACACAATGGAAGCCTTTATAACTGTCTCTTTCATTGGAGGCTGTAATTTTGTCTGGGTTGGTCTACCTGACCTTTGACCTAGATTCCCAAATTTACTTGTTTAGACTAGTTACAGATTGTGTTATTGCCTTACTATCTGTGCCCTGGTTCCTGAACCATCTTCCATTTTGGAAGGGTTCACTTCTGGGAGGGAGCGGGGTGTAGTGGATAGACCGTTACATTTGGAGAGAGAAAAACCTGGATTCTAATCCTGCCTCTGGTACTGTTCTGTGACCCTAGACAACTTGATTAAACTCAGATTCCCCATTTATAAAATGGTGCTACTAATACCACCCACTTAACAGTAGTTATAAGGATCCAGTGAGGTAAATATGTGGAAAGTTCAATATAAGTGGAAGCAATTAGGGACCCAGGCCCTGAGAATACAGTGTAACTCACTGAATCTTGGATAAAAGTGCTCGGTAAACCTTAGAGCAGCAGTTCTCAATCTGTGGGTCGTGACCCCTTTGGGGGTCGAATAGGATCGCCTAAGACCATCAGAAAACACATATTTCCGATGGTCTTAGGAACCGAGATACCGCTCCTCTATCCGTCTTCAGGTGGGTCCCCCCACATGCAGATACGCCCACGTACGAGTATTAAAGGGTCACAGTGTTAGGAAGGTTGAGAACCACTGCCTTAGAGGTTCACATGAATAATACATAACTACTATTTAACAGGCCAGTTATGGTTATAGCCATTTTGATTGTCTATCCCCATAGTGCCTTGCTCATAGGATAGGATTTATGATTTCATCATAAAGAGAAACCTCAAATCAGGAAATTCTCTCTACCAATGGAGGTACCTTCTCTGTAACCAATAGCCTTCCAGACTGGCCTAGAGCAAAAGGAAGGAAAGTGAAAGCCAGGAGGTGTGAAAAGAGCGGATTTGACCCTATAGGTCTTCCTGCCCCCAAAGTCAGTTTTTTCTTCAGTCTGCCACACAGCCTTAACTTGATAAATGTTTGTTGAGCTGAGTTTTATGATGAGGAAATGGGGACTTAAAAAGTAATTGAGCCAAGGTCAGAGAGCGTCAGAAGTAGAATTAGAACCTGTGTTTCTTGACTTGTAGTACAGGATTCCTATCCCTACACCACTATCATATGTCATACTCCATGACCATTCTGTAGGAAACAACTGTATCTTTCCTGAGTGTTACGTATTGTATGGCACAAAATGTGGGAGAAGAAGAGCCAATTGTCCCCTTTAATTACCTGAGGAGATGACAGTTAAGCATCTTTTCCTGTGCAGATTCAGGATGATATTCTCTCTGCTCTCCTGCTGTCTGAGAATGCCTTTGGCCTAGCATTCAACTGCATGGGGCCTGGGTAAGAAGCCAACTCTAGTTAGTAAGTCCATAAGCATTTATGAAGCACTTACTGTGTATCAGGGCTGGTACCCATATAGCTACACCAACCAGCACCAATCCAGGCTAAGGAAGCATGGAAGAGTTGGCAAACTTGGAAAACAAGACAATAATAATAACTCACATTTCCTTAGGACCTTAAGGCTAACAATGGCTTTTCTCACTTCAACCCTGTGAGACAGGTAAAGCAAGTATCCCCCTTTTACAGATGAGGAATTTAAGATACTCTGAGGTTGTGTTTTATGGCCAGTAAATGTTGGAGGTAAACTTTGTTCTTCTGATGCCAATGCCCTTTCCACTACCAAAAGACTTTCATCAGCCCATGCTTTCTGTGGTAGAGTAAGAGGGAAAGCTCTGATTTTGAATCAGAGGACCTGAATTCAAATCCTATGTCTGAAGCATGATAGCTTTGTAACCTTTGGGAATTAATTTAATCTTCATAAGGTCAGTGGACAAGATAGCCTCTGAGGTTCCTTCCAGCTCTAATTCTCTAATTCTGTTCCAATCTAGTTTGGCAGTGTTCCCTTCAGGAACCCATTTTCATGAGGAAGAAGGAGAGGTGAAAGCTTCTCTTCCCTTTACTTTGCCCTTAGCACAATGGCAGGCAAGGACACCAAGAACCTTTATGTGTGTGTTTGTTTACTCATGACTATGTTTTCTTTAAAATAAAAAAAGACACAGGGTCATTTCTCAATGTAACTCAGCCCTCTACTTTGAAACAAAGGAAAACAGTTAAGCAAAAGTCAACCTACACACTCACCTTATCTGACAATATCTACCAAGAGGAGGGAAGTGGTTTTCATTACCTGCTCTTTGGCCCTGAAATTGGTTATTACAATTTATCAGATTTTTGGCTGCCTTTTAGCAACCAGGGAAGTTAGGAAAGAACAATGGACATAAGGTTAGGAAGATGTTTGTTCAAATTCTGACTCAAACACTTACTTAGTCTTGTGACCATAGGAAAGTCATTCTTTCAGCCTCAGTTGCCTTAGCTGTAAAATACGGAATGATAATAGCACCTACCTTAGAGAGTTGTGAAGACTGACAGACGTGATATACATCAAGTGTCTTGCAAACTTTTCAAGCATTATATGAATGATACTATTATTGTTATTATTATTTCTGTCAGAAAATATCTGGGGGGCCAGAGCCAAAATGGCGGCATAGCAGCAGCAACGTATTGCAGCTCTCACATAGCCACCCCAAAATATCCATAAAATAGGACTCTAGATCAATCCTAGAACTCCAAAATGCACACAAAGATACTTCCCACTAAAATCAGCTCGGCTACAAGGAACCATATCAGCGCTGTGAACCGAAAACCAGCCTGGCCTGAAGCCGCTGCTGAGCCCCAGGGGTGGCTGGACTAGAGGAGCGGTGAGCAGATTAGCAGCAGCTGCGAGCAGTGTTGAGAACTAGGTCAGTGGGAATTGCAAAATCAGGAGAGAAAAGCAGTCCGGCCAAAAGGCCTCCAGAGCAGAAAAGCAAAAGGCAGAGGTTTTTGCACCCACCTCCACGTTGCACCTTCCCGCACGCAGCCTGCAGACAGCAGGGGGACTAAGCGATTGTTCTGAGGCCAGTAATCTCGTGTTGAGCAGCCTGGATCCGGATCGCTGTCTTGGGCCTCAGTCTTGGAGTCTTCATTATCCAGTGAGCCGGAAGTAAGTAGGAAGGGTCCCAGTGCCTTCCTGAGAGCTACAGCAGCCAGGAGGACCCCAGCAATTTGAGACAGAGCTTTCTCTTTTGGAAGCAGAGTCCCACAGAAATTTAAAAAAAAAATCACGGTCTGACCAACCATGAGTAAGAATAAGCATAAGAAGCAAAGTAAGAACTGCAACCAAACCCTAGATTCCTTCTTTGGGGAAAAGAAAGATCATGGGAGAGAGAGGGAGGAGGAGAGCACAGCCAGAACGCCCCCACCAGGGGCTTGCAATAAACATGAAGAATGCCTTAAAGCTAGAGATGAGCTGAAGAAGGATTTTGAAAACCAAATAAGGGAACTGGAAGAAAAATTGGGAAGAGAAATAAGAATGTTGCAGGAAAATCATGAAAAGAGAGTCA